>JAUELE010130712.1:0-14244 GCA_031471655.1 Diodora aspera
TGGGGGCAATTTCTAAAATTTCAAATTCTGACTTTTTCAAAGATCACTAATTTCCAAAAATTCAAACATGTCCCAAAGTAATTATTATTTTTTCCTTCTTAATTTTAGAAGTTTTACCGTAAACATTTTATGTCACCCAGATCACATCGGTGATGTAATAAAATTTGACAGTGTTAGTGAGTGAAATGGATTTTTATATTGCAGGGGCCAATATTTTAGCCATAGTGCAATATGATGTGCAAGAGAGGGACAACACAGGATTGATAGCAAGAAAGAGAACGCAAAAGATCCTCATTTTAGACGGCTCTTAGGGCAAGCATGAGGATACTGCAGTCCTATTCTTTCTGGTGTTTGAGCAACACCCCTCGGGAAACCCCACGGGCTATTGGTATGTTAGTGAAACAGTGTGAAACAGTGTTAAAACCAGTAATAGCACGACACACAGTGAACATTAAAGATCCATTTGGTTGATGTGAGTTGGTCTTACACAGCCATAAGATCCCCAAATTTAGTCATCTTGTATGACAAGCATTGGGTCACAGGAGATCTAATTTTTCAAAGTGAGACCGCATCACTCCTTGAAAGCTCCACAGGTTTGGGGTTTTTGTCAAATAAAGTGAGTGAGTGAAATGGATTTTTACATTGCAGGGGGCAATATTTCAGCTATAGCGCAATTTGATGTGCAAGCGGCACATCCAGAAAGGGACAACACAGGATTCATAGTAAGAAAGTGAAAGCAAAAGATCCTCATTTCAGACGGCTCTTACTTCAAGCATGAGGATACCGGGGTCCTATTCTTCCAAGTGTTAGAGAGACGCCCCTGGGAACCCCACAGGGTTTCAAATAAAGTAAGTTTACTACAGATTTAACAACTCACAATAACATGTGCCTCCAGACTTGGGATCTCCATAATACTTGTTGGTATCGTCACATCTGAAATAGATTCATGCTTATGAGTTAAAGATGGAACCACAAATCAGAATGCGAGCGAGTGATTTTGGATTTTATGTGTTTTCTGCAATCGTTCATCCATATCACCACAGTGTCATTAACGCCACCCTAGTGTGAGGCTCCAGTCGAAAATTAACCGGGCGGGACTCGAAACCTGATTGCCAAGACTGGCAGATCACTGGGCCGACACGCTAACCACAGCATCATCTCGTGACCCAAATCAGAATATGACTGGTTTTGTAGCTTTCAGCAAGTCTCCAGCTACATCAACAGGTAATTTTTTCCATCACACCTGTAATTGCCCTAATATAGTAACAGGTAATGCTGTAACATCACATGATTATAATGGTAAATAAATTTGTTTTCAGTAAGGATTTGTTTTGACTTTAAAAACATTAATATTTAAAACTTATTCCTATTATAAAAGCTGGGTAGAACTTGTCAACTGACCAATTAACCTCCCATTATAAATAATATCACTGTCACCCTCGACGTCTTGGCCTCTTCTTCCCAGCAGCAGAGAGAAATTGAGCTCTGCTAAATATCACGTTTGACCTGAGTTGTTCTCCATGCAGAATAAAAATTTGATGCCTTAATAAGAATTTGGTAGCTGACATATTTTTGATGTCTCGACCTGAATTGACTTGAAATGATGTTTTACGTTGCAAGGGCAACATTTCAGCCATGATGCGCAAGGTGCATATCGAGCGAAAAGACAGTTCATAAATGGGATCTATAGAAAAGAAAGTGAAAGCAAAAGATACCCATTTTAGTCGCCTTGTATGACAAGCATTGGGTTACTGAGGCCTTATTCTATCTGAGTGACACCAAGTCACTCCCCGGAAGCCCCACGGGTTGTCTTAGCCTGAATTTTCTCACCTGTCACAGTGTTCTCCGGTCACTCCTCGTGTACGACAGAAACACACCCCTGTCCGACGGTCACATGTGTCTGCTTGACCGTTGCACATACATGCTGGAGACAAAAAAAGATCAATATAACCAAATGGAGTGTTTATTGATTTATTATGGCTTTTGGTAATATTTCAGCCACATCATATCTGTGTCAGGGTTTCATCTCTAGACTCGATGTATCCAGCTTGGCTTCAAACCCGTAACTGTCAAGTCAGGAAGATTACAAGCTACCCACTGTGCTGACAGGTTAACCACGGGACAATCCAGATCCCTAACCAAGTGGACATTAACCCTTATCCCCCAAAACTGGCTTCCACACGAGATATCGCTTTTAGAATATCATATGATGATGATGGTGGTAGTGATGATAATGGTGGTGATAATGATGATGATGATGGTGGTGGTGGTGATGATGATGATAATGGTGATGATGAGTGAGTGAATGTGAATTTACGTAGCAGAAATATTTCAACCATAATGCTACAGTTGGTACAAAGCGTACCAAATGTTTGAGTTGAACGAAAGTGACCCAGTCCGGATTCGAACCATTGACCTTGCGGATGTGAGGCAGATGCTCTACCAACTGAGCTACCGGGGCCCTTGATGATGATGATGATGATGATGATGATGGTGGTGGTGAGGATAATGATGATGATGGTATGATGATAAAGATAAAGACCACGATGATGATGATGATGATAATGGTGGTGGTGAGGATAATGATGATGATGGTATGATGGTATGATGATAATGATAAAGACCGCGATGATGATAATGATGATAATGGTGGTGGTGAGGATAATGATGATGATGGTATTGATGATAATGATAAAGACCACAATGATGATGATGATGATGGTGGTGGTGAGGATAATGATGATGGTGGTATTGATGATAATAATAAAGACCACGATGAAGACCACGATGATGATGATGGTATTGATGATAATGATAAAGACCACGATGATGATGATGATGATGATGATGATGATGGTGGTGGTGAGGATAATAATGATGATGGTAATGATGATAATGATAAAGACCACGATGATGATGATGATGATGATGAAGACCATGGTGGCAATCGTAGTGGTGGTGTTGATAGTAATGGTTTGCTTTCTTTCTTTTGGTTCTGGAGGCTAGTGGACAGAGAGATCAGGTTGTTCTTCAGGTCAAGCACTATCCCCAGGCATTCGTGATCAATGGTAAGATGGATGACTGGAGAACTACAGTCTAAACTGTCCTCACGGAGTTGCTAGTTAAAGACATCGTCTAAATGCCAGGCTTAGCCTGTGGGCTGCAGGAATCGGTTGAGATATTTTGGGAAGACTTTTCAGAAATCAGATTACTTTTGTTGAAATGAAGTCACGAAGATTTTGTTTATTCACAAATGCTAACAATTTCATCCACCAATATATTATTTCCAAATACATAAATTACGCAAAGGTTTTGTTTTGGTTTTTATAAAAAAAGAGAGAATATTTCCAGAATCAGCTGCGTGACATTTTGCTGATTACATATATCAATATACATGCTGTTGACATTTGTCATTAAACATGTATAAGCTGTGTGTACTGACAACCAAGTCTTGATGGAAAAACAGGAGAGCATTGGCATCTTATCTTAAGGTACATCGACATAAATACATGTAGATGGATTTGGAGATGATATTTGACCAAACAGATACTATTTACATGGGTTTTTTTTCAAGAAACTCAAAGAAAGCCTCAAAGAATCAAATCACCACAAACTTTCACCAGAATAATCAAAGAATGAAATCTCTCCAGCATTTCATCAGAAAGCTCATGAAAGCATACGCCCTACTCATAATTCTGCACAAACAGATACATTGTGCTACCCTTCAAATGTCCTCTCACCTGTGGAAGACGGACAGGTGAACAAAGCAGCCAGTACGTGACCGAGGGCAGATTTATACCAGAAGAACATGCAGCAAGAATGGGGTACAGCCAAAACAGCATTCCCAAGTAACCAGTTCCAGACAGATGTGAGAAGACAGGTGAGAAGAATAATCACAGGCAGGAAGTGATACTTCCTACCACTCATATATAGACCCAAACCAGACTTAACTAAGTGTTAACTACACAAAGTAACTTAGATCTAGTCCAGTTTCATCCCAACCTATCAGCAACTGCATCTAGGCATCTTAGGCCATCCTGAAAAATATATTTGGTTGACCATTCTCCGACCAGCACTGAAAACGTTGGGTTGGTAGCAAGGCTATTTATTTTTTTTCCATTGAAGTGAGTGAGTGAATGATTTGGGGTATGATGTGGTTTTCAGCACTTTTTTAGCCACATCACCATGGTCTCACCTACATCATGTCGGTGTCAGGGCTGCTTTCTCTCTTGGCTGAAAGAAAGCTGCCCAGGCGGGACCAGAACCACAACCGCCAAGGCTGGCAGATTGCTGGACCAATGTCCTAACCACTGCGCCATCCCGCGCCCCTTTTTCCATTAAAGAACTGTGAATTGTTAATTACATGGCTTTCAGCAATCATTCTGCTTTGTTATCACCCAGCAAGTTTCTGAATCCAAGCTGAACAAACTCAGAAATCCATTGAAAAAAGGAAACACAGAAAGTTTTGCCTGAGATGGTGTAAGGTTAAACTCATAAATCTTTTTCAAAAAGCTAAAAAATATTTTGAGTTGGTCAGGAAAAAGCAAACAAACTCATTATAGCCTAGGGATCAAACTACTCAAATATTAAAGCATTTCACACAAACAAAGCCAGATCGAACCTGATAGATTTTCACAAAGATTGATTGCCTGTGAAGCTCTTCACAGTCATGCTAAAACGATCAAGGATGGATGTCACACTTTCTGTTTATAAACTTAAAATGATCTACTTACTGGATAGAAGCAGCAGTCTTCATCTTGGTATATATCTGAGTCCGAATCAGTTTCACTGTTTTGCCTGGAGATTAAGGGACGGATGTAGTTGTAGTAGAATCTGTAGAACAGTAGCGAACCCAGACCTACACCGATGCCAAGAACACACACAACACCTGCTGCCTTGGCTGAAAACAAAAACAGGTCTCATGAGCAATGTGTATGCAAGGATTATCTGTTATTCTTTATTGATTAGCAAATGAGTGAGTAATGTAAGGTTTTACATCATTTTCGGCAATCTTTCAGCCACACCACCACAGACTCACCAACAGCACATCGGTGTCGGGGTTCCTGTCTCTCTGGGCTGAAAGACAGGTGCCAGGGTGAGACTCGAACCACAACCGCCAAGGCTGGCAAGTTGCTGGACCAACACCCTAACCACTGCCCCATCCCGTACCCCGTTAGGGGCATCACTAGGAAAGGGTAGATTTTAAGAATATGGGCTGGTGGCTAGAAGGTTCTAACATTTGGTGGTCTGTCTGGAATTTTGGTGGTCACAGTGACACTTGCCAAGGTGTGTAATTCAACATTATTTTCTGACATTCAACAATGGATCATTGCAAAGTAAACAATGGCGCTTTCAAGGTGTTAATGACCATGTTAGATAAACTGCAATGCACTACAACAGGACGAAAATAAAGCCCAGGCCAGGAAGCAGCAAAAATACATCCAATTTTTTTATGGTCAAAGAGACACCCACTGTAAGCTAGAGTGATGACCAATGCCATCTGTTGGGCGTCTAGGGGTCACTGGATTACCTTTTAATCGAACCCTGTTGGGTGTGTGTAGGAGGTGCAGACTGCACATGGTGATACAGTCAATACAGTCAGAGCAAATAACACCCAAATGACTCGACTAAATTAGTACAAAAAATTACAGAGGATGGTCTGGTATGTGAAAAGGTTCAGGGGGTGGGGGAGGGGTGCAACTGCATTCAGTGACACCAACCCTACTGACACAACTGTTGGTTAGGTCTAGGTTTAGCACCGAGAGGTTTAAAATAAAAATACAGAACTTTACTGCAGACCTCTGTTATGATCATACACTTCTGTTAATAAGTCATACAAGTTCTTTCAATCAGTTTCTGTTCATTAAATGTTAATCACTGTGTATCAGTAATACATACTGCAACTTAGATTTAGGGCTAATTAAAGGTATATCAGTATGAAACAGGGTATTCTAGTATCTACACAGCCACAGGGACCTGATGAAAGTCTGTTTTGATCAGAACAGCCTCTCTTCCTCAGACTCAATCGAGTAAGTTGAGTCAAACTGACATTACTCCAGCAATCTGTTAGTCATCATCCAACAAGATGTCCAAACGCACACTATAAAAGAGGTTGATAGAAAGATAAGCAAACAACAAATCCCCATTTTAGTCACATTGTACAACAAGCATCAGGATACTGGATGCCAATTCTTCCTGAGCCACACAAAGTCACTCCCCAGAAGCCCCAGGTCATCAGATAAGGTCATCAGTATTAGTCATTCAGGCAAGGTCCAACAAGGTCATCCAACAAGGTCATTCATGCAAGGTCATCAGGTAAGACTTCTGACATAAACAGACCACTGACCAGGGCCCCAGATTCAGTAAATATGTCTGCCTGCACTGGCCTGCCACTTCTAGAAAGTGTAATTACAGGACAAATGTATCTCAGTACTACTGACACAAATGACTCTAGGTAAGTGCCTGTTAAGATACTTGATATGGCAATGAGCAATATTTCAGTCATAACATAAACACTCTCCAGTTACCTATGTACTTTTCCTCCCACTGCTTGCAATTTCAAAGGTAATAACTCTTGTGGAAAATGAGCTCTCCCTAAAAACATCACTCTCTGTAATTGACCGACAGTGTCTGAACACTCTTCAGGAAGGTGCTAATTTTTACATCAAATGAGATAATGCTGATTTGCAAAAATTGCCAAGGGATAGAGACTGTACTTGCAGCCAGATGCCCTGCAAATGTATTGTGATTCTCTATACAATAACAGATAGAGCTCTCAGACATGTCAAATGCTTTCAGCAAGTCACTAGTGATAAGCATCTCCTGGTAAGTAGCCCACACTTTTCCCAACGACAAGCTTGGGACTGGGGAATCAATAGTTCCCCAAGTCCATAGAAAACTAGGAAGGTAAGCGCCAACGGACATCGGTTCACAAGTATTGACCATCTCAGCTCTCTTGGTTAATCAGGGAACATGTTTAGCAAGGTTGCAATTAATGAAGAAGAAAAGGCTGTTGAAGGTCAAGGACACGAAGGTCAAGCTTTGACCCCGACAGAATGCTTTTGTCCCAGACAAAGAAGATTTTCTGATAACTTTGATCGTTCTCATCTCCAGGAATTACTGACAGGTGGTGGGCAGCCGACAAACATAAAATGTTACAATCATTTTTGTAGCTGCCTTCAGTGTCCTAATCAACTCTGATTATATCTATATAATTTCATTCTTAAAATATAATATCCTAGTTTACAGGAGCAATAGCTGGTTCAGTCCTATACCCAAAAGCTTTGCCTCTTGTGGTCTACTTGTAAGCTGCATGACTTCAGTTGAGCTACTTTCTCAAACAAAACATTACAAGTACTGTGAGACATACATAATACTGAGGGAAAAGAATAAAGGAATGCTTAGCTGAAAACATTGTTAATTAAATATCTTCTCTAGTGCTCCATGCCAATGTCAAGAGGTCACCTGGATACATGAAGGACACACCATTTACTGACATTGCTTTACAGCTGATTAAAATAAGATGTTCAAAATGTATTGTCAGTAAACCAGAATGCCTTCTGTGTACCTTGGTTGCCTTACTCGTATTTGTTTCTGTCATTATATTCTGTGTGAGAATGGGTTGAGTGTTGTCATGGGTTTTTCAGAAATATTAAACACAAGGCAAACCAATATTGTATTTGTAGTTGACATGGCTTTCAACAATCTTTCAGTCAAACAATTATAATGACATCTTCATGTCGGTACTCCCATCTGCCATTTCCCAACAGAGAGTGCTCACATCCCAAAGGACATCCTCCGACTCCAGGCTATAATTAACTACTGTCCCAATCCGTCAAATACCCTGGACCCACTCCTATTCAAGACGATCGTTTCGAGGCGAGCGGTTTGACCAATCAGTGAAGCTTCTATAACAAAGCTGGCGTCCAATCACGTGGCGCGTCTCTTCTAACACTCGGCGAAGTAAAGACGTCATGTGTTTAAATTTATCAAGAGTTACTTCTCGTGAAGTTATGTGACATTTCATTGAATGTCTATATTTAGCATTTTGGGACTTTCGATTCTCGCAAAACGATCGTCGTGAATAGGAGTGAGTCCAGGGTATTTTACAGGAAAAGTCGGCGTAAACATTTCAGTGCTGTTGCTGATGATATGAAGTTTCTGTGTACAAATTGCAATCTGGGGACGAATACCATGTCCTTTTAATTTTGTCGCAAATATTCCGAAATACAAGCCAAATATTTATCTACATATGTTTCAAATTATAGTAAACAGTCAATGGTAAACTTGTTGAATTCTAAGAATATCCATGTTATTAAATCTGTAGCCATATATTTAGAGCATGTATTTATAACCAGATCGAACACGTGACAAACGATTTTGTAACACATTGTACTTTAGGCCAGGAGGCCATATATTGAATAAAGCATTCATTCATTCAATATACCTTGTCAAATGATACAAACAGGGCCATTAGTCCAGCCAGCGCAACTAGAAAAATAGGTCAACCAGATTTGTGAAATTTTGTTTAATTTGATTATTTTCCCCGTCCGACTGGTTTGGAGGCACTTTCCAAATCTAAACACCTGGCCCACTCGAAACAATTATAACATACCAAACAACGTATATTATTCACCGTATTAATTCATAGTTATATCCCCACTACAACGTAGTGGGAGTATAAAGCGCTCAGCATGTCCGTCCGTCCGTCTGTCCTGCCGTCCGTCCCGCACATTGTGTTCTACTCACAGCACCTTCACTAATTGTCGGAATTCTATGAAACTTTATACATGTAATTTGTATGAGGTGTAGATGTGCCTTTTGCATAATTTGCATATCTGCGTTGTCATTTGCATAATTTATGCATGTTTTTCAAAACTTAGGACTTAGTTTCTGTTCCGCTCATAGCACCTTCACTAATTGTCGAAATCCTATGAAACTATACACATGCGATGGGTAGGAGGTGTAGATGTGCCTTTTGCATCATTCGCATATATTATATTTATGTGAACATTTGCATAAAGCCCTTGGTGCGTCATAAAAGTCTGGTTTCCAACTAATCATTTCAGTAGCATTATGGTGTGAACACCTGGCAGCGGGGGTATCGACGTGAGCTGTGCTCACTACTTTTCTTGTTGTATGATGTATTTTATTTTATTTTTTCAATGATTGCATTCAGAAAAAAATCATTGTTTCATGCAAGACAACAGTACGTCAAATCCATGACTTCGCGTGCCCGGCGACAGTAATGTTATGATGGGCGCATAAAGCTCATTGTTCAGTGCACAATGCTTTCAATCAGCTTTTCAATGAATAAGTGGAAATTTTGGCCATTAATAAATCTGGAAAAAAACTTAGCATCATTGAAATATAGTTTTAATGTATGATCAGTTCACGCCAAAGATCACCTATGGCTTGAACGTTTCAGCCTGTAAAAAACGTTGGAAGGTGAATTTGTCCAATCGTCTCTCCATCATTTCCTTCAGTATGTGTTTGCTAATTGTCCCTGCAGTGTCTACATTTGTTGACTTGTCAGTTAACATTTAATATTTCCAAGACCTCTGTCTCCTTCGAAGAAGGGATTTTATTTGAGGAAGCCAATTATTGTTTTCATGTCCTTTGAATCTCTGACAATATGAACTTCACTTGTTGCCTTGTTTTGCTCACCGGTTTGGTAGGAAACACAACTGAATTCTTGCATCGCAAAGTTCATTTGTGAACAGATTGGCATTGAGGACACCCGCAACATTCTTTGGTTTTCACCCCGTGGGGCTTCCGGGGAGTGACTTGGTGTCACTTGGATAGAATAGGGTCTCAGTAACTCAATGCTTGTCGTACAAGGCGACTAAAATGGGGATCTTTTGCTTTCACTTTCTTACTATCGATCATGTGCTTCTTGCACATCACATTGCGCTGTGGCTGAAACATTGCCCCCTGCAATGTAAAAATCCATTACACTCACTCACTCTTTGGTTTACAGACATTCCTCTTCCTCTTGTCAGGCCACCAGTTGAATTCGTGATCTCATCAACACCTGTTCAATTAACAAATCTGTTGACAGTCCTGCCCAGTAACGATTATTCCGCGTGATGACATGAAATCCTCTTTGAAATGCTTCATACACTTCTGGATTTGTTTCTTGCAACAACATTTTTGCAGGCAGATGTGTGGACTCGTCAGGTATAATTTATGCCAGGTGAAGAAAAATACGGAAGTATGTTTCTCACGTAGAGTTACCAAATGAAGCTACCAGTTCTCAGTTTTTCAGCCCGTATGTACTGTTATAGTATTGATACTATATCCGGTACAACACCTCTTTCTAATGAAGTGCGATTGGCACATGTCTTGTACATTCTTGTCTTGACACGTGTGATAAGTTATTTGTTCATTGTCATTCATTATGTTAACGTGTGACATGTTTTCAAGTAATGAGAGAGTCAAAGCATTGTCCACTAACATGTGGCTTCGCAATGCGCGTTGTATGTCCTTACCTGACATCATATGTGTCACCACATTTGTAGCATGCACAGTTTCAGAAAGTTCCTGGAGACCAGTTCCAACACTTAAAGGGCCATTGCAACCCAAAAAAGCTCATTTCAGAATGAAACACACGTAGACGCAAAATAATGCTTCTGAACGGACTTGTTGACTCTCGACAGTTGACATTATTTGTAGCTTTAATTTATGAAACAATGGTTGACCAAACGTTAGCACTTGTGTCTTCTCATACTTCCGGGCTAACTCAATAACTAAAAAGACTGGGTTGAGTAAATACAGGTGACATCGCTTGGATTGAGGAAGGTTGCAGTAGATTTAAGTTGGTAGACTTCTAATCCTTTCTCAAACGTCTGAAACCTGACGAACTGGGCCTGTTGTCTCGAAGCGGCCATATCAGGGTAGAGAATTGTCACATGGTTCACACCAAAGGGTTTGCCTCACTGGTGGTAGGCTATCAAACATGCTTTCAGATGTTTCGTGTGGCTGAATAAAATATTTGATATTGATCTGTCCAAGTGTACAAGTTGATATCTAATCTTGGAACACGAACTGGTATGCTGCTACCTGTATTCCTTATTAGATTGTTTTTTTAATACGAAGCTGAATCCATGAATAGTGCTCTTTGGTTTGAAAAAAAAACATCACAACAGATGAGATGTTTGATTTAATCCTTATTTTTCATCTACAAGAAGACAATAAACAACAACCGCACTCAAGACACTTCATTCAACTGTTGCATCAGAGGTACAAAATGGAAAAGACTATTCATTATCACAATAGCCTGCAGCACGAATGCTAAGCAAATGTATTAGTTTGTTTTCTGTTTGTGTTGAATATTTCCTCCAAGAGCACTGTTACAATTGAAATGTGTGTGTCTTGTGTTTTATTTTAATGAAAAGCAGACTGTCCATCACAACAAACAGGGGCTATTGGTTGAGCTCTTTGGTCCCCCGGACAAAGGTCCTTTTTCATGTAACTGGGCATTCTGTAATAAAATGTTTATCACAAAAAAAAGAAGATATTTTGGTGCCAGGTATTGATGTTGCTATTATACTCGTCCATGAAAAGTTTTATACCCATTCAATGTTCTGATATTGTGATACACATTGTCTGCAATGAACCGGAGGAGATGTTCGCCTGTTTCTTGAAACGATAAGCGAGTTTACAAAATAGCAGCAGCAATGGTTTCAAATGTCTACACTTCCCAATAAGAGCAATTAAATTAAATCCCAAACATCCCTAAATCCCCTGTTCAATATGTCAATAAAAAATCTGGGACCAAAGTGGTGATGGAGCTGATCGCCAATTCCAAGGTAAAGTGGAGCCAGGATAGTCTTTGGTCGACATGCCTGTATTATATCGTTGCCGGTGATTATATGTTCTGTCCAGTAGAAGCGTTCTTGGTACTGTTTCGTCTACTGTTTCGTCTTTTTCAGGAATGTTTTCATGCAGGCTGGTAAAAACTGAAGATTCGTTTTCTGCTGATGAGACATCATTAAGAGAGGCATAGGGATCTTAGGATGTTTTCATCGAGTATATGTCATTTTTCAGCAGCTGTACAGTTGCTTCTGTTATATTTTGTTTCTTTTGTTCATCAAACAGATCTTTGGATTGTTCATAAAGTTCATGTACAATTTATAAAACACTCTGCTTAATGATTGTAATGTCTGTCTTGCCTTCAACCCTACTGATTACAATAGTTTCATCAAAATGGCCGATGATTTTCTTTTTCAGATGTTTACTGGTGTAGGCTTTTTCTACACAAATGTCTGCCACCATCCTGACCAAATCGTTTGCTGTTAAACGTTCATTTTCATTAGATTCAATAAAATGTACAATTTGCTGAAATGCTTACAACTGGGTTTTTTTACAACTGGATTCTTATACTGTCAGCAACACATTCTTTTGTCTGAAAGGTTTAGGAACATTCCTTAACATTGTAAGCCTGATGATAAACGCAGTCTCTGCTGCCGGAAGATCTAAAACTTGTGGCAGCTGGAAGTTAACTTCATTTGCCCAGTGATCCCCTCGTCCAGCACACTGTTTTTGGATTGTAGTTTTAAATTCTAACCTAATTGGAATGCCAAAAGCACCAAATCAGCTCTTTCTTGATGAAATGGAGTACATGTACTTTGCAAAACAGCAGCAAAACAAACGTAACTTCAAATCAAATTTGTCGTCATCAGATCGACGGCTTCTTTTTAGGGCACTACCTACACAAAGTTAATCCGTTATTCACTTGGCTTTTTCTGCGGGTTGAAATGGTTTCTGCACTGCACTTGAACTACATCACCAGATTTTATCTCAACTGTGTTTGTGTTGCTGTCATTAGGGCTGAGAATACTGGCAGATCCCGTTTCTCCAAGACGTAATGTTGGCTTCCCATTAGCAAAAAACTCAGAAGAAAAAGAAATTAATTGTGCACGGAAAGACCCTATGCTTATGTGAGCAAGTCATTGTCTAGATATATATATAGGACACAATTTTCAAATGTGATTTTATGAATAAAATATAACTGACCAAATAATCATGATTTTGAAACTGCAACTAACTCATCTTCAAAATTAAAAACAGATCTATGGAATAAAGGGACTACATGTACATCTAAAAAGGAAAAGAAATTATATAAAACAGGTAGATTTCAAAATTTGGGCATAGCTTCCACGTGTCCAGCTTTCCCGCCATGTCTGGGAAGCAGTCTGCTTAAAGTTGGATACGTGTTCCCAAGGCCAAAATATGGTCGGTGCGTTCTGTGTGAAATAAATAACAAGAACTATCCATCAGACATTATAAAAGTGTTTGCCCAATTAAAAAACGATTGTGGTCACGTGCTACGTTCACAAAGGTTTAGAAAACTTTAATTTGAAGAATAGCAGGAAAATTCAAATGCATAATATTTTACCCAGGGGTGAAATATTCACAGACGGCTTTTCAAAGTGTATTTAACCGAAAACCGTGCTATATCTTTTGTCCATTATTCGTCGTATGTACATAATGTTATGTATATTTATCATTCCAAAGGTTGTTTTTTGAAAAGAAAACAATGAGTTTGACCACGTATCCAACGTTAATGACATCACACCATCATCCCGTTTTCAAAGGCTCATGGTCAACTAGATCAAGTATGCAATACCCAATTCTCCAAACAAGGAGCTTGACCACATATCCAAGCTTAACATGCATACTCCTATTTACATGTATGAAAAACACGAAAAAGACTATGAAATCTGTCTGCAAAAGTCAGTTACAGAAGGATGCAGACTGGATAAGGTTAGAACATCTTAAAATTCGCTTCTTTTCGTGAATTTCACATAGAAACAGTATTAAACGAAGTATACTGTAGGAAATTTCAAATATTACTGGCTATGAAATGGCACCAACCCGTTTCAGTAGAAAAAAATAATCCACGTGATCTTGATTGACCTTGCTATATATATTGTTAAATCTGACATTTTGTAAAGATTATCATGGATTCACAATTTATAGATTAAGCTCTCTTTAGCGATTATGTGTTTACTATCTTCATCACATTATTTTGGTCCTTGTTTGTGCTTTTGTTATTTATATTGCAAAAGCATATTATTCCTCTGGCGAGCATCTCCCCTATGTCAAGTTGACCCTCGGTGACATCATGATACTTTAGCACACAGCACGCCTTCTTTAGTGTATGGAAACCCCTCAGTAACATCATGATACTTTAGCACACAGCACGCCTTCTTTAGTGTATGGAAACCCCTCGGTAACATC
>JAUELE010130823.1:0-23449 GCA_031471655.1 Diodora aspera
CTATATTTAGCAGATTTTGGCTTTCCATACACATAAAACGACCATCATTAACAGGAGTAAATCCAGGGCGTTTGACAAAGCATCTCGTGGTTAAATATACCCTGAATGTCGAGGATGATCTGAAAGAAGTAGTTCGAAAAACATTCATGAAAACACATATACGCATCATGCTCTCTTCTAGTTGCCTGGAACAAGAGCTCCCTTTGATAACATTAAGATACACCAGGGCTATTCAGTTGTTTCAAGGAAAGATTGGTCTAACAGTTGAATTAAAGAACAACACACTAACAGCAGAAAACTACGCCATTCATGTTGGCACAATGAACGCTAGGTACATGCATGTGCAAAGGTCAAATTGTCAGTAGTGTTCGTCCCCATGTATCTTTATCCTCCGATTGGCTAGCCTGGTGCGCCATGCTGTCATTTACATAGGGTCCCAGAACTCCCAGGCTTGTCTTACAAGGTGACCTAATCAAAGATTGTTTCTTTCGTTTTTCTTTTTATCGACTCCACTTAAACTACTTTTTCTTGCAAGTCACGGATATGGCTAAAGAGTGTTTGTGCAAAATAAAATATCAAGTCAGGTTACACCCACCACTTTGTATGTTGGATGTTTAGTGCATTCAAACATTATTGTTTATGGTTAAGCAAGGGTATGATTTAATTCAAATTGCAAGGTGAATTTTATTATTAATTCGTCAAGTATGTATTGAGTCAACTGCCATTTTGAAATGAAAATGAACTTTCGTTACCTCATTTTGCCCTACGGTAAACATGTAGGTTCAGTTTTAAATGTTCAAAGGCAAATTGTGTATGGCGGAGTTGCAACCCCCGTATCCAGTTAATTAATTTGGCTTCGGAAATCCTTACATCAATCAAGACAAACATTATTCTTGACTTCGAGGCAATTATTGGAAAGCAATAGTACCATTAATTCAGTAGCCCAAATAACAGGCCTGCAGAATATCATAAAAATTGAAATAGTGTATCCGGCGAATGTGCAACCAATTGGAGATGCCAGGAACCTTCTGGGCATCAACACCTCGCCACATACACGCTATTGAAGTAAATGTGGAGATACATGTTTACATTTCGAGCATATATTAAAATAATTTAGAGCATATATTAAAAAAGAATGTTCAGCAAAATAGTGTCAAGCGTTATCTGCCATTAGGTCGGACGTTATCGTCTAACATTGCAGAGTCCGAAAAGCATCTTTAGCATCTCAGAGTGAAATATTTGGAACTAACGGGTACTCGTGCACACTGAACGGATCTCCCGAGCTGCACGAATACCTGATATAAAATGCTGAGAAAGTATAACGAAAATAGGCTTTTTACAGAAGAATGCTATTGTTGTTTTGTTTTATTTGTTTTATTTTTATTTTCCCTCATGGTATATTGTACAGATATACCATATATACCATACCTCTTGTACAAAGTTGATGATAGTATTGCTTACATAAGAGAATCACTTGTTATAGCCTTGGAATCTACATCCATGAATTGTAGCAAGACATACGCAGCTCAAAGGAATTTTGGGATCCAAATATAGTTATGACAACATTGCATCTGTTGTAGAAATATTGCTCTTACAAACACATACTCATATGGGTAATTAAGGCAATCCATCCAGCCTCAAGATCAAATATTTCAATTTCTGCTTACACTAATTTTGTCCCGCAACTTTCCACGGGTAGTATATATATTATGTACAAACAATCATCATATTCATTAACCCACTCAAGTAGAAAGGTGATAATAATTATTGTTTACATAAGTTTGTAATAATTTGTATTGTCCAGGTATCAGATTATGAATCTGTTTGGAAAAACCCTCCAAAAACATCAAAACCCTTATATCCTTGAATAATGGATGTATATAACGCTTCAATAATTGTGTGGAGAGAGGACCAAAAAGTATAAAAAGAATGCTATTGTTTCTAACCACTTCATCCACCCCTGCACTGTGAAGCTTAAAGTGAACATTCCTGTGAAAACACGTTTTACCTTGTTGCAACTAAAACTACATTGAAAGTGGAGTCCAGTTTTAGTTGATACCGAACCAGTATAACGACTTACCGGCTGCACTTTCGTCTTGTAATCGTTTGCAACAAGTTACACCCTTTTGTAAGGTGACCGTCTCCTTTCAGTTTGTATAGTGTGGGAATAACAAATATTGAGATGAGATGGTATATTACGATTTTTTTGTAATTGATATTGATATTCAAATATATGATATAAAGGTGCATTTTGCGACATTACAGTGTATGAAGACCTATTTTAGGGCCAACTCAGACTGTGTAAATTCCCTGAAGAAAAATGAAGAATGAAATGTATGCCTCGAATGCCCCATTAGAGTAAAACGTATATAGCGATTTACTCCATCATAGGCATTGATCAATCACTTCAAACTTTAATCAATATTTTGTAAGCGAAACATCTTTTTATGTTAGAAATCTTACTTTTTCCTGAAACAATAATGCCTGTTTAAAGTGGGCTGATAATAATAGTTGAGGGAGGCAATGGGACAGTCAGTCCGTATCTTAGCGAAGTTTGCAAGGAAAAGACAATTTTGTTTAGAATAGATACATTTCTTGTGTGTTCTTTTAATGTCTATAGAATTTCGTATACCGTACATATACATGTATGTAACAGATATTAAGGAAATGTAAATAGAGAAAGGGTCCCAATCCACTCCAACAGGGGGATGTACCGGGACACAACATGTAATTTCAGGTGTTTCATCCATTTAGTATTTCAGAGTACACATTTTATCACATAAATTCAACCTTTATGTGATCGAACATGTCATAAACATTGATGTAATTATCGCCGACAATATCATATATAGAGAATCTTAAAACTCTTGCAGGAGTTTAACGGGAGCGTAACTGACTGAGCGAGTGATTTTTCATTTTACGTAGTTTTCGGCAGTTTTAGGCCATATCACCACGGTGTCACCAACGCCTCGGTGTGAGGCTCCAATCTCCGGGTTGAAAGAGAGGTACATGGACTCGAACCATGACTGCCAAGGCTGGCAGATCCATGGGCCGACACGCTAACCACTGCGCCATCTGGAGGCATACATTCTACTGTGGGACCGAGGGTCCTACTCGCATAGAGCAGTATGTCTAGTACTTGGGTCGTTCTCACTTATATTTGCACTTACTTGAAAGAGTCTACTGACGATCATAAGAAAGTATACCGATACGTTTTGTGTGTTGTTGACACATTACCCCTAATACTGTTTGAGAACGATCCCGTTGAAACTTAATGATGATTATTGTGAAAATCCGTTTTGACATCTCGTCAGATGCTTATACCTTCGAAGCAAAAGCTTTGCTTCACCTTGTTCGTTTTAGTCGTGTCCACCATTCCCAAAATCTAATCGGCATACATGTACTTTCTTTTGAAAGTCAGTTTATATTGAACCTGAGCAATATACAGGCTTTTGTGTTATGGTTGCCAGCTTTTAGTGGGGCATGCCCCATCCATCCCCCAGATCACCACCTATGCTTTTACACACGAATGACCTTTTCTATCTTCAGAATTAAACGAGGTTAACTTTGGTTGTGAAAAATACATTTGACTTACACGCATAGCTTGCCCTTTACTCAAACAGAGACCAGCTGTATTTGCATCCTTATCCTTGTTTTTAGGGCACTGTTCAGCGTACCAATCGCACCGGGACAATTTAGCTACAGGAAGATCCCAAGTAAATTGTATTTTCTCGTCATCCAGAAGATCCTTCTTTTCAGTGAAAATAATTAAATGAATGCTTAGCCGACTTCTGCTTATTAGGTTAACACGCTTTCATCTTCGTAGTCACAATATCCATTTTAGCCATTTCAAGTTAATTAACTGGTGACCCATATACCCTGAATTGAATAATGACCCAATTTATTTCATATTTTGAGAAACTTGGATTGGCATGTCATTCAAATCATGAATCCTACTGCTTTTGAAAATTGCATTCAGAATAAAAGAATATAATAAAATATGTTCAGTGTTACTATGAACCTAAAACATTCAACATATGTGAACGTTTATTCGTGGTAAACATTAGTTGTAATATCATTTAATGAGTAATATAGATGAAAAATAAAGGATTACGCTATAGGTAAACACAACGTATTTTGACTTGAATGTTAGGCTAAAATCTGCGGGGAGTAAGTTTAGTTCAGTGACGCCGTTTCATCATATCGACATCCATGTGTAGTCCCTAGTACACTGGGAATCAGACGTACTGTCAACTGCTTAGGAGTTCTTGAAAATTATGTAATTTTCTACTCAATACACTTGTTCCCTATTTTCTGCAAGTCCGTTAGTTATTGTTTGTACGAGGTCGATCTTGTACCCTCCGCCATCCCCTTGGTAGTCCTACTTTCTCAGACAGAAATAATTACAAAGTGAAAAATGGATGCACTGTCTCGGCGCACAAGAACATGTTGACGTTCCCTGGCATTTTACTGGTCACTCATAATTCCGCTAATCATATCAAAATAATATATCAGAGATAATCTGTATTTCAACATTTTCATCAATTGATATAATCCCCGTTGCCTTCTTATACAATACAATACAATACAAACTCCGATTATTCTCCAAAACCTAAGGAGACGTTTTAATCTCACACGTACATTGAGTGGGATTTTATCAACATCTGGTCAATATTAAATACATTTGTTCCACCTATTTTTCAAGTCTGTTTGTTATCTATTGTTTGTACAAGGTCAAATCTTGAACCCTCTGCCCTCCCTGCAACAGAAAGGTTGTCCTACATTCTCAAACAGAAAACCATTACAAGGTAAAAAAAATAATGATGCATTGTCTCGGCGCACTAGAACACCATGTCGACGTTTGCTATAGCGGTTCTCTTTAAATCACTGGCTCAGACGTCTTAGTATTAAAGTTGTCATTCATTGTTATTATATGTCGCAGTTCATCGCCATTGACTGGTGTCCCCAAACACGCCTATAATCATGTTGACAGATTTGGATGCTTTTAAAGTTTTGAGTTTAAGACTGGGCGTGTTTTCACTTAAAGGAACATGATCAGAGATGCAGGTATGTTCACAGCTTGTCTTTTTGTTCATCTGGTAATATAATACCGATACAGAAAATGGAGTTTCCGTCTTCGTCTAACATACATTCTTCCAAATGCAATGCACAATCTAAGCAACTATGAAACTGACTAGTACTAAAACGGCGATACGCCATAACGATGACATGCCATTGGACGAAACGGTCACAATTAGACGACACGGGGATAGATATTTGGTCGAAACGGTGACACTTTTTGGATACAATGGTGACAACAAAAGATATATAAATCCATCGATCATTACACTGAATTGTCCGTAGATTTTCGCCACGTTTGGCGTGTCGCCGTTTTGGCTTGTCACCGTTTTAGCTAATACCCATAAAACGATGACGTCACCAAAATGTAGTTAACCTTCCATTATTTTCATTAGGATTTCGCCGTTATTTAATTGATGTATCGACGTTTTAGTCAGACCGACTTGAACGTTTTTTTTAGTTTTTGTGCGGTATTGGAGATGCAACTATGATCATGTCCCTTTAAATGTTTTCTGTTTGGTTCCCATAGACAGCTAGGGCATCGCGCTAGTCCAGACTTCCCAATCGTGTAGACCCCACGTTTGCAAGTGGGTCAAAATCGCGTGTTTTTGTCTTGACAGGCCTCTGGCCACACCATTTTTGAGTTGTACATGACAAATTTGACTTCCGTGTTCAGTGTTCATGAATTTGTTTGACCCTTTTCGCTTCCTTACACTCAATTCGTGAGATTAAAATGCTTGTTTTCTTTCGCTATATATGATCATCATTGGGCCATGACATAAAAGGTTGGTGGGCTACATAGCACAGAAAGGTGGGAAACTCTTCAGGGGTGCTGGCCTCTTTACAAAATCTAATTTGAAATTTATCTCTTTTGACGCCGCTTGGTAACACATGTAACACAGGGGTATTCAATTACAATTAACACATGTCCAATCGGACCCAATGTTCTCGAGCAAAGGTCAAGAACACCGTAATATTGCTCCAGACTACCACCTAAACGCACCTCTTTCGTGAAGAGTTCACCAAGTTCACCGACAGCGTCTATTGGTATATGAGATTGTTTCTGGGTCCCAAACTCAGTGCTGTAGAAGCTAGAAAAGCTGCACCGGTTAAATAAGTAACCATCCATTAAATTTTAATAACTCCCATTAATGTATCAGTATTACGTCCGGATCCGAAAAGTACGGTCTTCGTGTCCGGACTCTGGCCCCATATTGGTGACCCCTGTCATAAAGAATAGGTACGATAAATATTTCTTAAATCTTACAACTAAGACTCGCGATGTTTATTCATCCTTCTCTGGCATTTGTCATCTGAGAAACTGTGTTCCGGTGTTCCTGAACGTTTATAGTAAACATGCAAGTACTGTGTAGTTTAACACGTTTGAACTCTTGTCAATATATTTGGACACCGAGTGTCATTCCACTTAGGGAATTGGCTTGTATGGTGCAATTGCTTCTCACAAGACTTGTTCCAACCTTTCCAATCTATTTACCAGGTTACTGCAACGTGCGGAAATCAGGCGTTACATTGGTTTCCGGTGAGGGGAAATGATATGAAGCCTGACTTGTATTCTGCTGGGAAGTAATTGAAAATCCTTTAAACAGGCTGACAGACTAAACGAGGTTGTTGGTCTTGCAACAAGTGTTATTCTTGACGTCTTAATGCACGAATCTGGGAAAGCTCACGGATGATAAAATAGATCATTTGATACGTGTCTGTACCTCATGGTACTAAACGTGTTAGTAGCAATATCTTATTGCAGATTGCAATGATCTTATTCGAGGACCAGACTTCAAAGTAAGCATGTCTCTTACAGAGGGAGAGGACAAAAGGCTGATTAGAAAACGTTTAAAAAAGCAATGTCGGTTTCTAAACATGCGCTGTATTATAAGATGCATACTGCAATATATTGAACTGATTGCTAGATTTAATTGTAAAAAAGTTAATCTTCTCCAAACTATCTTGGTTGAAATTGCAGGAGCAACCTGAAATTCTTCCACTAATTCCGGATGGCCAACGCTGATCTTTATACACAATGTCCAAGACCTATTTAACGTTTGAAAGATTTAGATATAATTATTTGAACAAATGTGCTGAACAAATCTAATATTTGTTTGACCAATCCTTGAGGAAACACGATGTAAGGTCATTGGTCCAGTGTCTTTCGCAAACGCAATTGTATTCAGCCAGCATGTGTACAACCATTAAAGAAAAAATACAAAAAGAGAAACAACAATACGCACGCAAACGCTTCCTGTTTGAAGAAGTATTTCAAAAGTACATATAAAGCTCAAGTCAACCAGAGATCTGACATCCTTGTCAGCCCTCAAATAGATTCAATACAAGGACCCGTGTAAATACTTTTAGTAATGGTGTGAGCGAATGAAAACCATCGTGTCTGTATATCTTGTGTTTGCAGTATTGAGGGCAAATAGCAACATTAAGGCTATCATATGATCGCTGACCATAAAAACATTCCTTTCAGTTCACATGCGTCACATGTGTAAAAGAATTGACAAAGAGCCTGGCCAGTCGCATGTAGTCGATTTCACCATTAGGAGTGTCTATCACTCTCAAGAGGACGTTCTCAAACCTGTGATTATACATCAGGAACTCCACCAAATGTATCTCAAGTGTGCCTTTAGCGTTTAACATCTTATACGTGATCGATTCAGGTAATATTACGATTCCAGACAGCAGTCATTGTACAAATCCTCAAATACAACCAATTCCAACTGTAGCCTTTGGGACTGACAAAATCTTTAAAAATCGTTCTGGACTTTCACATAATATTTTACTTTAGCAAATGAACTTCTCTCTCATAAAGAAGTTATAAATTTCTTCCCATCAACTTCCCTGAAGATTAAACCTTGGGGAGCAGAAATTGCCCCAGAATGATATATAATTCCCCATGATCTGTCTGAGTTGACTATTGATCTAAGAACGGAGAATTACAGAAGACACGTGACCGCAGACTTAACTATATATGTTAAAGTTAATATTGGTTTTGTCGATTTGGCTCCTGCTTGTGTTCCGCACTTCTGAAGTTGCAACCATGGTATTCAGCGTACAAATTATCAATTTAAACGTTATCTGAAGCCAGCCACGAAACGCTTATAGTAGTCGTAAAAACCTTTGACTGGAACCAAATTTTATTTACGAAGTCGAGCAGAGGAGGTTACGTACATGACGCCAATTTCCTCTTGAGAGAGAAGCAGAAAAAAACGAAGTTCAAACGTTGTCAGTTAAATAAAATCCGTGACAGGAAGAAGAATGCAAGGGACACGCAGCACAACACATTTCATATCAGTGAAGTTGGAAGTCGCTGGGGAGAAAGCTAAACAAGTAATTTGCTTTCTTTAAGGTCTTTATTTATTCTTGAAGAGATGTAGGGATGGTGAATCCTCAGGGACCGGCAGCACGTTCTTCAAACAAGAGCAGGATCTCAATATTCAGCACCGACAAGTAATACTGCTGACAAAAGTTATCATTTCATTTGTCATTTCTGCTCAGACTTGTACATGAGTGGTATACATACGAGTATTCTGTCGTCTTTCAAAGAAAATAAAATTGGACTTTCATCTACATAATTTTACTTGGATTATGCCTATCAGAACTTTCTAAATGAGATGCATGTAGGAAGATGGGGAAATTGACTGCCATATCGTGTTGTATCACATTCTCAGGCCAAATGGGGTATCGTGGTTCACTCAGCAACCCTATGGCTGTTATAAAGGACACAATTAGCATCAGTTTTACCTTGTCTATCGAGAGGTGCATGGTTCTGCTCCTATTCATCTCCAGGAATTGTCCACGTCGCCCTAAAGACAGTGACCCTCCAATCCAACAACTCCTATGTCTTACCTTCATATACCATACAGGCATTTGCATCCTGATCCTTGTCGTTCATTGGATCCGGTTTGGGGAATTTTCTTTCCTTATCACTTAAACAGTCTTCAACACTATCTTGATTCTAATCCAGACTGACAACACCCCTCTTTCTCAATTATGTGTAAATTTCAACGTCGCTTTATTTGTTTCACTTTCACTCTTAGTTGTAGCGATTTGAGCATGTCCCTTTGTGGCGTTTAATATTCTTCTGTTCTTAGCTTTTATAGCAACGTCAATGTAATGATAACATTATATCATGTTTCACGAGTATGTGTTTCTTTTAAAACTCTGAGATTTGTACACATACAAACCCAAGCAGCTGTCTCCATCCGGCAATGCACATCATGAAGTCCAAGCATTAAGGATTTGACTCATTTGTATGCACGACACATTCTTTTGCATGCAGATGACAGAAAGACATGTGCATGGCCACTGTTATTGCCACAGACTGCATCCGCAACAAATGTATTTTTAATGTAAAAATTATTATCGTAGCCTTTTCGAATGCAATGCATTTACATAATCTTACATAACATTATTGTTTTCAATATGAAGCAACGTCTAATTACCATCCCTTCATCAAGACATAAATGCTTATATACTGACGTCCAAAAGAAAGTATACCAAATGATTTCAATTAGTTTCCCTTACGTCTTTATGCCATAGTTGATAAAAAGGATGCCTGGATTTCGGTGATTGTAATTTGATTGACATCATCTCGTTGATAAACCTTCCAAGTTTTAAAGGGATATCTCTTGTATATCCAACGCATTTGTGAATTTATTAAGTAGTCTCTCATATTCTTGGCATACTTTCGTTTTGACGTCAATATATAAACAAATGTAAAATCACGGTTCTAAATGTTAGCATACACACGGTAAATTACCCTTTTAATGGTGTCTTTCTTAATTGAAAACATTCAAAGTTTTATTCAACCAAATGACTACAGCCACCAGACAAGGGATAAGACTTTACGATCTGCAATAAAGACAAAATTCCAATTGTACTCAGCCGCAGTCTAAACACAGACATCGCATTTATTGACGTTTGGGCTTGTTCTCGCGAAGGTTGTTGGGAAGTTATTGCACTTTCGTCTTAATACCAATTGACAAATAGAACGAAGAAGATCTGCATTTGCCCAATACATGCCCCCACGGCGAAGTCATAACATGAGGAGTTATTGCTGGACTGCTGCAGCGCGAGAGATCGACAATTGCATCCCAGAAACAGGCCGCAGTTCATCTCTGATTTGCATGAATTGGTAGAATTAGCAGAACATTCTAATTCCTCCTGCTCCTCTGTCATGCCAACATCCTGCATTGAGGATTTATTACCCAACGTTTAACAAACTTAATGACTTCAACTGTATTGCAAGGGTGATGCATGCATAGCAATTCATGTCCAGCGATGGGCTGTGGCATAAATTGCGACTTTCTTATCAATTTTGCCACTAACGCGCTTGATTAATTCAATCTATCGGTGTTTCAAAGACTAAGCTGTGCTGCGAAGGCCTCGACACGATTGAAAACAGCCGTCCGAGACTGATAACCGTGCAAAGCGAACAATCCTTTGGTAACATGACACTCTGGATCTTTGTAGTAAAAACATCTGTATTGATTACAAGGCTTGTTCCGGATATATTTCATGTCCTTCTTGCTTGTTAAACAGATAATAACATACATGTCAGTCATGTCTGACGATAAACATGCTCCGGCTCATGAATTGCTCTTAATCTTTCCTTGGACGAGGATGTTTCTGAAGACATTGCCTTCCAAAAAGCTTCTATATCGAACAGACACATTTTAAAATTATGTTTTGAGCAATCAAAAACTTTCATAAGAGACGGACCTTATATCTGCATGAACGTAAAGATTCTGTTTCAGTGTTTGCAAGTCTTGAAGTCACAAGTAAAATCGTTTAACATGAGATAAACTTATGTGAATGTATGCAGAAGTTTCGTTTTATTTCTGGTTCTAAATGCGGTTAATTAATTAGGAATTAGAAGAATTAACAGATTGACGGAATAAGTGCAGTATGTAAGCCTGGATTAAAAAAAATATGATCCTTTAGTTTCTATGCCAATTTTGGAAATAGTTATATAAATTCTTGGCGACAGTCAGGATTGAGGATGCAAGGAGGCTGGTTACGGTCCTGATATGTTGATCCAGCTACCGTGTTTGTTCCGCTGTTTAAAATATGGCTTCATTTTCCAAAACGGGCATAGAGTAATGCTAGTATTGAACCACTGGGCCATTGTAAATAACCAAGAGAGAATAAGGGCGCCCTATTTATTCTGTTTGGCACAGCTACGAGGTTCATAACCAAAGAAAAACAAAAGAATGTAGTTATACAGGAAGCACTGGCGTCTGTGGTCTCCCTCATGCCTTGCTGCCAGAGTATGCTAGATTATAGTCGACAGACGCTGACAGCTACTGGCGCGATTGTTTATGTCGACAGAGGCAGATATTAAACGTATTTGGTTATAGACATCTTTCGACGTTACGGCTGATCGAGTCCATCACCATATGAATTGAAGATCCAGTTTATTTCGTGAAGGACTGGTTTTTTATACCCAACTTTCTTCCACAAAAGAACTTACATCTTTTTCAGAAAGCTGGCAGATGTGATTACATTAATTGTACTCCTTTGGCTTTACACGTCTACTGTAAATCTAGACTTTTTCTTCTATTAGAGTAAGGTGACTGAAACGAACACTTTTTAAAGTCAGGAATCTCACTGACATATTATGTGTAGTCCATTAAGATTGTATTCCATTAAAAGACAAGTAAACTGGCCGAGCTAATGGAGACTACTGATGAGTATACCGGACATTACTCGGGTTGTGTGAATGAAGACAAGGACTACAGTATGGAAAGGGAGCATGCATAGTTAAAGTTGGCTGTGTGGTAAACTCAGAGTTTTTTGTTTAAACAAAAACAACTTATAGAAAGGTAAATGTACATAAAATTATGTACATACCACGAAGAATACACAAAAGATGAATGTTTGTCGATTTTACAGCTTCTTGAATAGCCTCGTTTATTTTGGGACCCCCATGCCATACAAAAAGAAAACACTGCGTTCCAAACTATCATGTAAACATTTGTTTCAGAAAGGTATTGAAAAGGTTGAAGATACATTGAGTCTCGTTGATAATGATGTTTCTTCGTTATCACTTTATGTTGCTGAAACGGAATGTCGCGCTTAATGTTGTGCGCTGAATATCAATCTTTTTAGACAATAATTTCATCGTAGCATGGGCTATTTATTGCATCTATTTATAGACACGGACAGATCTCTGTTGTGTGTGCATTTGCGTTGGGACAGTCCGTGATGGAGGGAAATTCAGATAGTCGTTACAATGAAGTTTCGAGGCTGGATTTATTAACTGGGATATACAAGTATATACAACATTAAATGGGAATTTTACTACTTTGTAGGGTCTATGTCTTAATCATATCAAATGTATGGTAGTATACTCGTTTTGAACGTCTTCTAAACTCGGTTAATCTGAAAATTAACGTAGCAAGCATTTGATCACATCTCTCAACACAATCTAGGAGTGATTTTAAGCCATGTAGTACAACTTGAAGCTGCTTTGTCAACTGGAATGATGGTTGAAACTCAGTTTTAAAAGAGTTTACGATCAACTTAGCGCTAAGATTGCTTGTTGAAACAGGGCCCTGGACGCATATCTAAAGCAAGGAATCCTTTAATGAAAAGCGAAGTTCATTAAGTTAATGAATTGGCGGTGTACACTTATTCGGGTTAAATAGAGCAGCAAATGCAGTGTTCCAGATACCTGGATATACCCCTGTGCTAGGAGTAATTGCGACCACGTAAAATATTCATAGCACGAGACTCTAACACGTAGGGTTGGTCTGAACAAACGGAGCAATCAACAGTCGTTAATGACACCAAATTGCTGTCTTGTGTGAACTACGTATGTGAAAGGAGGCCAGGGTGTTCCACTGGGATATGCTTATTTAGAATAGGAAAACCAAGTATTACTTCTCATTAAAACGCACGCACACCTTCACACGCATGGGCTAGACGTAGACGCACCAAGATAAACTTGATTATTTGAATACCTTAACCAAATTACTTTCTTTTACAAATAGTTCGTAATTGAATGGTTTATATAAATATGAAATAATCCATAAACTAATATAATATGAAGATGTACAATGTGAATCCATAAACGTTGCCACTGGAAGTCACATTAGTACCAACATGATCACTGGGAGAGAAATGAAATGTGTCTTCATTGTAGTAAGGTGCATCACGGTTGTATACGCTGTGTTGCTCCATTTTAGTAAGGTACACCACGGTTGTACAAGCAGCGTTTCTCCACTTCAGTAAGTTACACCTCGGTTGTTAATACAGCGTTTCTCTAATTTAGTGAGTTACACTACGATTGTATATGCACCGTTTCTCAACTTTAGTAACGTACACCACGGTTGTATATGCACCGTTTCTCCACTTTAGTAAGGTACACCACGGTTGTATACACAGCGTTTCTCCACTTTAGTAAGGTACACGACGGTTGTATATGCAGCGTTTCTCTACTTTAGTAAGGTACACCACGGTTGTATATGCACCGTTTCTCCACTTTAGTAAGGTACACCACGGTTGTATATGCACCGTTTCTCCACTTTAGTAAGGTACACCACGGTTGTATATACACCGTTTCTCCACTTTAGTAAGGTACACCACGGTTGTATACACAGCGTTTCTTCGCTTTAGTAAGGTACACTTGGTTTTTTACGCAATGTTTCTTCACCTTGATCAGACTTGATGGTCACTTTTGTGGTTTTATTGTCTTATCGCCACTAACTCTTTTATAGAAAAATGGACTTTTGTGACAATTTATCCGTGGATTGGCTCGGTTGCAATAGTAATATACATCAAAAACATGAGGCGACATCTTTAGGGCATCATACTCATGTTGAGCATCGCCAATATGAATAATACATGGCTATTCTAGATCTGTCACCCTTTTTACAAGTACATAATAATTATGGTAATAATACTGTTACATCATTCAAAGAGCTCCATTTATAAAATTGTAATGTATTTTACAAACATCAACATTTTTTTACGTCGGGCATTTTGCAAGTCTATTCAACAAAGCTTTAAACTGAAAACATCCAAGCCCTGGTTATTTTTAAGTCGGTTCTTGAAACTCCACTATATAAACGTTGAGAACGGCGGGAAGTGGACAAAAGCGTTCCCAGTTTACAGACCGTTCCTTATTAAAAGTTAACCTGACAAACGACCGCCCCTTAACAATGTCCTTCCCATCATTTATCAGTCTACACCAGCACGGTGGCTCCACGGTGTCAGCTAAATAAATAGTTTTTCTCCCAGGACATAAATAAAGCTGATATTTAGATTTTTAAATATGTGTTATGCATATAGAATAAAGAGCTCGTAAACAACAACTTGTCTGAATTTAAATCTCAAAATCATATATCACTTTTTGCCCTTCACGTTCTGGGACTTCCAAATAGTTTTGTATCTCAAAACGAATATATATATATATACTATGCATAATTAAGTACCCAATAGCTTAAGGTATGTCAAGATCTGTGCATTTCCAGCTCAATCAGAAATATGTCCGGAAAGATAGATGTACAAGTTATTGTAACGATCCCATTTATTCTCTGCCACATTACAAAGTCTTTCACTCACCGACCAGTCGACGAAGGTGAAGAAACCTCGGATTCCCCGTCACTGGCAGTAGCAGTGTGATAGAGTTCATATTAGCCATATTTGAATATTAGCGATAATATAATATTAGTCAATATTTACTTGTTAGTTTAATATTTTAGAAAAATGTGACACTGAGAATACAAATAGTTTAAGCAGCGTATCTCTGTTTGGCGAGCCGCCGTGAGCAATTAGGAGAGCCGCGGGTCATTGAAACAATGGACAGTAGCTGAACCCTATTCTCTATTGTGTGTCACGCATGGTTAACGAGCAACGTAGAGTGACAGGGAATAAAAACTACCGACTACTTCCTAGGACATAATTGACTCGTTGTGTAAGCAATCTCGGTTTAGGTATAATCAGCGTAATTAGGTGAACATTTGTTAAGTAGAATTGACAGACTTCGGTTAGTGTAAAGTTATTTTACACAATTATGCACTGTCACAGTAGCAATAACTCAATTTTCGTCAGAGTGGCGTTTATCAATTTTTGCGTCAGAGGTCTTCATTTGCTTCAAGACGCTTTCGGGTATAAACTATACTAAAGAAGTAAGAGATGTTGGTGATCATCAAGGTATATCTTCTGATGTTTATGGTATTGGCTAATGCAAATGATATCATCATAATCGGCTGGGGAGTAACCGATCATATCTAATGATTTCTAATGGTTGGTGTGATTAGGTGGATATTACCAATATCCCCTACATTCTGGTAAAGTATATTATGCCTATCGACAGCGCTAGCGCCTGCTTCCCCACTAACTGCAGTTGTTAATTAGACTCATTCATAATGAATGCATTTAGTAGCGATATATAAAGGTCGGATTTGATAATTCAATGGTTTTAGATAGGAAATCGTTGATACTCATTAGATTAACATAATTACACTGTTCTCTGATTCAGATTTCGATGGTGGGGCTCCACCGGTCGATACGTCTACGTTTCAAGCTCAGATGATGCCATTTCTGAGATCGAAGACAATTATATGACGCGGATGCAAGGGAGACAACTGAATATGTCATTGTTTTAATAGACTGGTCACAGATTTCTCGACTTGCCATAGAATTAAGAAGTCTAAATTTGTAAATATGCACTTCGTAATATTTATTATGTTTTCCAAACATGGAAATAAATTATACAAAAAATTTAAAGTTCTTTTTTTCAACTTACTCTAAGGGAGAGCATGTTTTGATGAAGTCTCTCCCCACATTCAGCTTCATCGTACCCTGACATTCTTGGTTCCTTGCCACGATCCAGCTTTATGCTCAAGCTAAGATTCCATTATGTCAGCTGCGACTGTATTCCGTCTCAACGTAAATAATTACTTCTATGCCATATTTCATCTTGTCTTGGCTTACCGCGCTGCCAAGCCCTATGAATCACTAGTACATACTCTCTCATATCAGGATCGATTCTGTTTTACGATGTGCAAGTCGCATTCTCATAATCAATTGATGTTGTAACTATTTCAATCGAATCCCTCCCAGCTTTAATGATGTGGTTCCACAAGATCGTCTGTTGTTGGTGATGTTTCAGTATATTAGCATATGCTGTCAGTTTAAAGGAAGAGGAAAGTTTGGATTGTCAGCAAAGCGCTATATGACGACGCGGTGAAACCTGTGGGATACGACTATTAATGACGAAATAATGGGTGATATGTAAGCAATATGTAATGACGAAACAATGGGTGACATGTATGGAAGCCTTTTAGGGCCAAGGTAAATTTAAAAAAACGAACCACCTAACTTGAACATTCAAGATACTAACTTGAATATTCAAGATACTTGAAATTTTGAGATACTTACTTGAAAATTACAGATACTTACTTGAAAATTACAGATACTTACTTGAAAATTACAGATACTTACTTGAAATTTCAAGATACTTACTTGAAAATTCAAGATACTTACTAGAAAATTCAAGATACTTACTAGAAAATTGAAGATACTTACTAGAAAATTCAAGATAATGAAAAGCAAACATTGGCAATTTGAATATCTTGAATTTTAACTAGTATCTTGCATTTTCAAGATAATATTTTGAATTTTCATTTTAGTATATTGAATTTTTAAGTAGGTATCTTGACTTTTCAAGTAAGTATCTTGAATTTTCAAGTTAGTTTCTTGAAATTTCAAGTTAGTATCTTGAAGGTGGTTCGTTTTCAAAAATTTACCGTGGCCCTAAAAGGCTTCCGTAGATATGTAAGCAATGGGAAATACGGAACAAAGGGTGCGCTCACCAAAAATCAGAAAACCGGATTTATGACAAAACAATAGTTTATTGTGTATGTACAAAGATACACCGAACTGATCCAGTGGAGAATGTACGAACGTACTTGATTTGTACACATGAGTCTTCTGCCGGTGGACGTCTTTACAATGCGCTTTCACAAACTACAATTATTCATGTAATGCATAAAACACGCATATTTGTATACAAAACCAAAAGTGCCTTTATCAAAACGTGTGGGCAATCCCTCAGTGATTACGTAAACATTTCAAATTCTCCAACACAAATGAATTTCGGTTCAAAAGGTCCAACCAAATCAATAATAACGGCCAGGTTGAAAATTGAAAACAATACCATCCGGGCCCCTAGGCTGAGCACCTGGGGCTATTCTCGAAGCAATCCTAACGCTAGAATGTTCTAACTTGACCCTAATCTATAGGTATTGTATGGGCTAGGATCCAACTTAGGACATCCCAGCGTTAGGATCGCTTCGAGTATAGCCCCCCCCTCCGAATCCCTGAGCTCTTAACCTATATCTTGATATGTTCCCTGTCCCACCCTCTTTGAATAGGTATGAACAATATATAAATGCAAAGGTGGTAAAATGTTATCCAAAATATACTCAATAAATCATTTTATCCCCCCCCCCCGCTTCCGGGCCTCTAGGCTTAAGACTGCTCGGTTATCCCGCCCCTGGTTGTAGATATTGCAAGGCCAGCTGAGACGGATAAGCTATCACATACATTATGATTGTTGATGCACAATTATCATTGTCTTTTTCCCCCAAATGGTTTCGACATTCAAAACGACGGATGCCAATACAAAAAAAGACATTTGAAACGAAAACTAGATTAATAACTTCATACTTTGGGATGAAAGCTTTAGACTGTATATATATTATACGGATACGTGGCTGCTTTACAATGTTCTGGTTTGGTGGCGGCTGGAACATCATCATTTCCAGTTTAAGATACTTCCGAGCGAAAATTTTCCGAGGGAGTTCTGTATGCATTCGAATTTACGTGTATTAGATTCTTGCAAACATTAAACATAGCAAAGACCAACCGGAAATACCACATGGCATCTCAAATACATTCGAATACCGAACAAAAATACTTAAGGATGTCCTAACTGTACTCGCATTTACATGCATCAGATTCTGGAAACCACTGACCATAGCAAAGATCGAACGGAAATACCCGTAGATGTTCTATAAGTATTCTACTTTAGTATATTTTTACATGAATCAGATTCTGAGAACCATTGACCACAGCAAAGATCAAACATAAATACCCGATGGTGTTCTTTATGCAGTCTGATTTACATGTACTAGATTCCTGTTCTTATGGACGATGTACGAAGGGTTAGTACCCGGATGATAAAGCTTTACCTAAAACTAATCAAATGAAGGAACTCATATGATGTAAATCGAGGACCTAGGCGGCATTAGAGAACAGAAAGTTCCAAACTGATACCCTGCCAACGTTGCGCTCACGCCACGCTCCTGTGATACACAATGATAGGTCACCTTCAACATATTCAGTGGAGATGTCCATCGAAGGAAGTGACGTCAACTGTCAAACCCAGCACCGCGCAAACCGCCATTTTGTTGACCTGGGGCTTCCCCGAACTGGTTATTTATAGCTACCAATCATCTGACTCTGCTTAAAACAAAAATGGCGGTGGTGATCTGCTCACGTCCCTAAGGCAGGTTTCAAAAGACGTGCCAGGAACAGTAAATTATGCAAAGCTATGATTAAATATGTTGCCTGGAACACAAGAAAGAACACAAGTAAAAATAATAAGAACAAAAAGTAGTGATAACAAAACATTTAATATCATACACAAGAAGCCAAATATCACTAACTGATTAAATAATATTAGATGAAGTGATAGGAAGAACGCTGCCTCAAATAGAAAACCTTAGACAATTCAGTCAACAGGGCATCATTCCACAAAGCGATTTACTTACAATCAATCTGAAGTACTTTACCAGGGGTGACGCAAGGTATTCCCGAACGTGGGGGCTGAAACCCCCGACAAATACATAATGTTTCAAATAACACAATAAAATACACACAATTTCCCCCGACGAATTGCTATAGCTCCCCACCCCCCGTTAGCGCCACCCCTGTACTCAATTCCAAAACGTAGCCAAAACAAATCATTCCTGTTTCAGGAAATAAACCTTGAAGCAATGACTAACAACACTTAAAGATGTCTTATGTAACATGATGGCGGATGCAGGTCAGATTAAAAAAGTTGTTTTTAGGATCAACTTAGTGCTAGCTAGGATTCTTGTTTTGCGGAACAGAGCTCTGAGCTAGGAAGTGCTGCAATCGGAACAATATCGAGTTCTCGCCCTTGCTTCATAACATCTCGTACATGAAGGAATTCGGGGCTATTTTTAAATCGGTCGATACCCTTATTCGCTTATGTAAATGTTCGAAGAAATACTATTAATAAACATAGTCAAACAGTTGCAAAGTGTTGACGTTAGTCATAATTACGCATTCAAATAATATTATTTGATAAACAAACATGATCTAGTTCTCGTATGTATTTAAATTCCGGACGAAGGACATCTGTAAACTTATTCATGTCCGAGCTATTACGAAAACCGAGGAGGAATAACTCGAGGAAGTTCCGATTGGGCACGAGGAGCAGCAGCTTTATCGCTATACCGGCATTGTGACTTGGGCATCGATGTTCCACCAGGAAACGTAATATAAATGTCCAAACTTTCGTCCTTCCGTCAGCATTGCAGGCACAGTTTAGAAAATACAAAATACACTCTCATTCTTTCTTTCGTTTCATTCTCACTTTTAAAAAACCCCCGAATCTCATGCTTTGTGTTGTTCTTAAAAGTGATTATTAAAGTCAAAATTTACCGGCAGCAACGTCTGGTTGCAGACATTTTATCTACATGTCGCTGTAATAATGTCCGTGGAACATAATAAATGACAGAAATAACCGACTACCAAAAGAAGGTCGTGTCAATGAAATGCACGAAAAGCCCTTATCTTTCAATATAATGCGGTAATAACTGCTTGTGGGCAACATTAAAGATAATTAGGATATTTTCTTACTAGCTTTTCCCCCGTAAATGTTGATGCAGTCTGTATGATAGTTTCTTGACATCCACAGTTAAATGAGTCGCATGGCGATTAACTATTTGAAGAACCCTTAGCACATGTATTTTTTTCATTTTTTACAAATATATTACCACAAAAATGAAACAGATTTTATAATAAACATATAATAAACATATAACATATATAATCATACACATGACATTGGCATTGCGAGCATAAAGTAATGTGCTGTTGATTTGAAATTACAAATGTGTAAATATTTGATAATGTTGATAGGCAAATATCATCAATACAAGCAGTTTTCATTGAGGTCAAAACCGCTTCCGGTTCCCGTTGCCTCACCGTTAAAGTCTCAAAGATTCCACCTCAACCCCCTTTACTGCAATGGACTAGTCTGGGTTCCAATCATTGCCGTTAACATTAGCACATTTCTTCAATCGTAGCTACTCGTCCCTTTTCGTGACCGGACAGAGGACTCGTATGCCTCTCTGGTCATTTTTGATAAGAACCACTTCAGCCCAGCGCAAAGCGAGTGCAAGAAGAAACTGGTTTGAAAACTACTGTAGGGAAAGATAACTCTGCATTGTTGTTGCTTTGCGCCTTCGCTTGATAATATTCGGGGAACGCGATGTTATTAAATAAATGTTATACCCACAAAACTCATACAATTACAGGCTTAACAGATAAGCACATTTGTGGTATAAATCACCATCCAAACAAATTAAATAACATAAATTGTCCAATGGAACTATTATAGTCGTATCATTTCTAAACGTACGCCACGAATTCGCTTGGCAACACTCAGCTTAATCCGTAAAGGCCTATATGAAATCAAACCCACCAATTTCGATTTTCATTCCTCCGCCATGAGTAATTTTCTCGCATGTCGGCACACGAGAGGCATACGAGTCCTCTGTCCGATCACGGAAAGAGACAAGTAGCCAAGATTGCTGCACGATCGTTGTATCCTCACACCGTGACGATGTTTAAATGTTGAAGTTGGATATATGTCCCCGAGACGAATTTTTGTATTTTGTATTAAATAAATCACACAGACTGTGGATTAGACATTATAAAAGTGCTTGCGTAAATAAATAACGCTGTATCCCCTTTGTCCTGGCATATTCATACAAATACATTTTGTACTTTCAAATAGGCAGTCCTTTCAAACTCCTCGCTCCTCGCAGTGCCTCTCCCTGCAAACTTGTAGCCTACAAGAAACATTAACCACTGCTTTATGGAATTTAATAAATAGTTGGATATAAATAGTGATACGTCACAGCGTTGTGTCGAATGCAGACAGAATATTTTGAATCTCTAAAGAGATCGCGAAAATTGATGAGAGCATCGTTTAATTTTTTACATTGTTGGTGCACGAGTCGTTGTGTGTACATTTTTTATGTATAGTTATCGCTTCCAATGTTGTTTCATGAAAAAAACTTGAATTGAACCACGTATATCCAACTTTAAAGAAATATTTCCAAGTTATAAACTTGCGTGTGTTGATTTTCTTCATACATAGCTGCAGAGTCAGTTACACTGAACAAAATTGAAAAACATGTCTTTTTCGTTTACAATCTTAAATATTTGAAATAAATGAAACCTTCTTAATTCTATGTATTGGCCTTAAAAGGCAGTGACGAAACACTACATTGTAATATAAATGTGCATAAAAGGTTCGAGGAGGGCGCATCAAATGCAATCAAACTGAAACAGCGACTGTTCATCCATTCGACTGAAACAATCTGCCATGAGGCCTTATGTATGAAAAACACACCCAAAAAAAATAAACCAAACACTTAATCCATGCCACGTCTTTCCAATCAGGAAGCGCAATCGGCAGGCTGGAAAGTCCGTAACGGAAGTTGCGCGGAAGACTTTTGAATGTAGACGGCACACAAGGCCCGTATCTGGCGGGTTGGGAGTCCCTGACACGAGTCCATCAGACATGGAATCATAGCAGACCGCCCACACCCAAGAGTGCGTGGTGTGACGTCACAAAAAGAGGACAATCAGATCCGGCTGTACGTTATTTTCGTAATCGTTTTTGATCACTTCTGCCACCAGTATAAAACGGATAACAGCCAAACTTTCGTGAATCGTCTTAGTACTGCTGATCTCAGACCGCTGCACTTAGACACGTAAGATTTAGTCAAAGACAGCGGTCATCTTCAGTGACGGGTCTCGTTCCAGATTAAGATTTGCAAATGGGTGTGTCAGGGTGTGACGCAGGAGGAGGGAGCGACATGTCCTGCGTTGTGTGCGGGAGGTAGACAGACTTAGCGGCGGCAATGTCATGATGTGGGGTCCGTTCACAACAAATGTAACAACACCCTTGGTTTTCATTCAAGATAGTTTAACCTTTCATCTGCAGAATTTGGGGATCAGGTCCTCAATCCTGTTTTGTTTTCTGTCGACAACATGACTCTCGTCGACCATTTCAGCACGAAAACGCACCACCGCACACTGCAACACTCGCACGTGAGTCGTTATGATGTGCTGTAGAATCAGCCCCCACGTCGAGGAATTCCTGGCGCCACCCCTGAAGGCAATGTTGATGTTTTGGAATGGTCATCCCGTTCTCCAGACCTCAACCTCATCGATCACACCTGGGATGAATTCGGACCCAAGATAAGCGTTCAAAGGGTGCACCCACAGACACCCACATGATCTTGCAAGATAGTTGGTCAACCACATGGGCAGACTTCTGGTGGAGTGTTCACTCTTGTTGTGCAGTCCATGCAAGGATGTGGTATGTCAGTATGGAACTCACATGGAGGCCACACTCGCTATTGAAATTGTGCAAAACCACTGCGAGAATTGTGTTAACTCTGCTTCTATTCTCTGTATCTCAATAAATGTTGGCTTAAGGCTGTGTTTGCTTTTTTAATGTGAAAGCTGGATAAGTTTGAAAATATAAAAACACAATTTTGTATCGGCTGCACAAGTAGACTTCAAATCATACCAGGTTTTGTAAGTGTACAGCCACTGAACAAATGTTACATTCCAGTACAGATCTTTTTTTTCTGAACATACATCGATATTAACAAAGAACTGATTGCAGATTGGTCATAAAAAGCCGCCCATTAGTTAGTCACCCCAACATTAATTTGAGTAATGCCATCCTTGGCTTGAAGAACTCCAGCCACTCGTCTGGGCATACCAGCGCAATGTTTGAAGTGGCAGTTTGTAAAGAGAACACCAATGCCTTTGGGTTGATTTCCAAAGATCTCCGGACTAAGTAGGCGCATTCCTCGTAACACTTCCGACTATGATATTCCAAACATACCCGTTGTGGTTCATGGCAGATGGATTTTCGGCTAGTACTTCATGTAAGGAAATCACCAAATCTTATGTACCTGGTGTGTACGGCAAGAGCCATATTTTCAGTGGCTTGTGGTATCACTGATGATACTGCATGGCCGTAGATAACTTTTTGAGA
>JAUELE010130824.1:0-14241 GCA_031471655.1 Diodora aspera
CAGTAGGCTGATTATTAGGCCTACCCTTGCCTGCAACATTATTTTGGTGCTTGGGGAGGGACTGCATCAGCACTGTCAGAATTATCGTCAAAAGAATCACTTCCGGGTTCTACTTCATTTTCACTGACCCCTCCCCCCTGGCCCTGTACATCATGTACACTGTAAATGCTTGCAGTATCATCAAATCTATCTCGGCCTTCGTCCTCGCTTTCCGACTCAAAATCATCCGAAAAATCATAATTACCATTGCCTAATTCATTGTAATCCACACATTTTGACGAAAAAAAACGGGGCAAAAATCGGCTAAACTTTCTAAAACTGCGGTGAATGACATTTAGCAAGTGCCTGCCAAGCGGCTGATGTAAACACTTTTCTGATTGGCTGGCCCCAGTCCCAGAATAAACTGTTTGTAAACAGAAGCACGCGTTCGCCGGAAAACCGGCAGTCTGGGATTCTGACACACAAGACGTCGCGCCGGAATTCCGGGCGTCAGGGTTCAAAGGGTTTTGAAAATTCTTGGACTTGAGAGTAACTTTTACCACTTTTAAGAATTTTCTCTGATTTAAGAATTCTTAAAGCAATCTACGCAATTTTATAAGTATTGCCCCAGGTGAAATTACAGAAAACTCAAAGTAAAAGTACAGAAAAAGCAAATGAAACTCACAAAACAAATATTATTTCCACCACCCTGGAAATTATGTCCCTTCACTTTTAGAGATTTCTTTTTCATTTAATTTTCATCGTGGTGATAATATTTCCACCGCAGTGTAAATGATTATCACAGCAGTGAAAATATTTCACTGCGGTGGGAATAGTTTTCAGTACTTTCATTTAGATTTTCGTGAGTTTCATTTGCATTTTTAAGAGTTTTACTTTGAGTTTTCTGTAGTTTCACCTGGTTTTTTTTGGACTTTCTTAGGCACTAAAATGTGATTTAATGAATGTCTCTTTCTGGCAGTTTGCGTACCTTTTTGGCATTTTCCCTGATGCTTTTCAGTAATTTCATTTGAATTTTTCAGTGGTTTGTTCTTATTTATGAGATTCGCATTTGAGTTTTCTGTGTTTTCATGAAGAGTTTTTGAGACTTTTCTCTAATTTCCAAAAGAGTTTTTTTCACTTTTTCTCGTATTTTCAACGGAAAATAACATTAATTGTATAAAACTTTGTATGTCCCTTGCAGGCCACCGTAGATATGATAGTTGGGAGTTGAAATAGCTCACTGCCATAAATACATGCATGTTTCTAGTTGTCGAAGTGTTGTTCTCTTCCTCAAAATAAAATGATTAAAGTTTAAGTTTGGATTGATTTACACTTTGTAGTTTGTCTCATATCATTTTAAAAGCCTTTTCTCTAACTAAGTGATTAGATTTTACTTTAAAAACACAGACTCTACTGGAAAAAAACGAATGTTTTCTGCAAGTAAAAAACAATTGTGCCACAATCCACATCTTTAGGTCAAATTAATCTAATATTGCGTTAACGTATAGTGCTAACAGCTGACATCAAGTAGAAATATTTGGAACACCTGAAACTAAGTCTCATGATGGTACTAGTACTAGTTACCATTCGAGATTCTTTATTACTTTTGTTTAAGCTTTTGAGATAAACATAGAGTTTCTGCAGTGCAAGCACTTTGTTTTGTGAAGAGTTTAGTCTCTTTTAAAGTTTGATACATGGTCAAACTCAGCATTTTCTTTTAAAAAAAAAAAAATGGAATAATAATTATACATAAAATTATGTACATATTACGAATAATACACAAAAGATATAGCATGTTTGTGGGTTTTACAGCCTCTTGAATAGCCTCATTTATTTTGGGATCCCCATGAAAATAAAATGCATTTTGAACTTTCCAACAGAATCTTGAAAATATTTGTAAACCTTAAGAAAGCATACACTTTTACAATATACATGATTTACAATTTAGGTTATTTCTTTCACACACACTAGACCTATTGTAGCGTTTGGAAGCATTTATCCAACCTTAACCTAGGGATCCGAAATCCTAAAAATGTTCTCATATAAATCTACTTGATAAGAACTTTTTAGGAAATGCTGTCCGTGTAATCCTTACCAAGAAAAAGTACCATTGTATCCTTACAGACAAATTACATCATTCCAAGTTTACATTTGTGAATTATTGATAAAGAGTTCCGCTGCACAGCCTGATCTGTTTCCTCATCCTTCCCTCGTCAAGCCGGATGAGTATTTGCCCACCAGTTTTATGCCACTTAAGGGATTACACGTCTCTTATACTCATTAAATATATATGATTTTTGCAGGGGAACACTTTCAACAACAATGTTCAGGTCGAACATCTCTTAATCCTATGCAGACATGCATAATCTCCATCAGAAAAGATGTACAGAAATAACTGTATGTAAAGAATACTAATCCTCAAAATATGTTTTAAACTGTTGCAAGACTTATTGTCGTATACATCCTACATTAAAGGGACATAATCAAAGTTGCGTCTGGATAATCGGTCACAAACCTATAATATTTGCAATTCGCTCTTATTGTAACAAAGAATCTTTGGCAAATGTAAACCTGACATTGGAAGACTTCTCATGGATGACTAAATACCTTTTATCAAAGGAAACAGAACGCCGGACCTGCCTTGACGCGCGTCTCTTTTTGTGACGTCATCGTTTTATAGGTATTAGCTAAAACGGTGACAAGCCAAAATGGTGACACGCCAAACTTGGCGAAAATCTACAGACAATATAGTGTAATGATCGATGGATATATATATCTTTTGTTGTCACCGTCGTATCCAAAAAGTTTCACCGTTTGGACCAAATATCTTTCCCCGTTTCGTCTAATTGTGACCGTTTCGTCCAATCGCATGTCATCGTTATGGCGTATCACCGTTTTCGCCAGTTCCATATTTGCTTATAGGTATACAATCTTCCAAATGCAATGCGTAATCTATTTTTAGCGTTAGACTAAGCCTTTTTCATTGCTTCAATTATTGTGAAATCTTTGTGTAAAAATTCGGAAAAAATACAGCTCGGTGTTATATTACTAGATGAACAGAAAGACAAGCTCTGAACATCGATTGGCGTACACGCAACTTTGATCATGTTCCTTTAAAGAACGTAGAGAACTTGAGCCGACGATAGGCTGATTTAGTGAGGAATCGAACACAGGAGACTGTCGGAGTGGCGACGAGCCTAACCCTGTGCTAACCGCCTTATTCTCTGGCTGTAATAACACAAATTCTCAGAATTCCGAAACATCCGCTTTTAGTAATGAATCTGTGTAACTGAGACCTTGCAATTAATTCAACTGCCATGCATCTAACTCATATATTATCTTTAATCTTTTAAAAACCCTTTCAGTTTCTTCGATTATATCTTGCGCATACATGTAGTACGAGTCTCAGGGTGGACGTCTTTTCACACAAGGAAATTTTCCCATTCTTGTCTATAATTATAGGTGCAAAAACCTTCAAGAAACATGACCGCTTTGGTTTGTCTGGTTATCAAGCTCACCCATGCGACATGCTATCCAAGCTTAACCAAGCGACATGCCATCAAGAATGTCCAGGGGCGATCCGTAGCCGATAAACCCTAGAGAGATGGTATTGGGTAACACGAGGGCTACACCTGAGACGAGGAACAATATGCAGTTACCCCATCTTGTCAGGACTAGAGTTACACGCCCCTGACCAGCTATTATATGTACATTTAAGTAGAGAGAGTTGAACGGACAGCATAACGCACTGGCGACATATTATACCAATAATAACATCGGGGAATTGTGGGTAGGATTCTGTTTACTTCATATTATGCTCTAGATGCACTGGTACAATACATTACGACATACCAGCCTACTTCTGGTCACCACGAAGTAACAACCTCTTTGTGGTCCGGAGAATAATGAAAATGCCACCTTTGTCATTATTTAATATGTGAATGCCAAAACTGACATGTTTAAACTGAATGCATTAACAGTTCAGATACTTTAGTTGGAATTAACACAATGCCATACTAAGCGCTAGAAAATACATTTCATCACAGAGCTTTCCAAATGCTTCTGGAGTATCGCTACTATATATGTGCCACTGATATATATATATTCATCTTCTTGCAAACATTGTAAAGCTTAAAGGGAGTTTAAATGCATGTAATTCCCTTTCATCAATGTATACCTTACAGTTACAATTTTTAACCATGGGCATAATGGTCCATGTATATTTACATATTACTAAATAGATCATATTGTATTCTTCGCCGAGTTTACTCATTACCCGTCTTGAAAGTTAGAGTGTGCGTGTTCTAAGTATGAAATATGGAAAGTAGAAAATTCTTAAGTTCGTATTATCCACTTTTATTCTCGTTGACAGTGGAAGCACTGGAGTATAAAGTTTCAGTTCACACTGACATGTGCACGGCGCTGTTTAGGAAATATCCGAGTCAAATATAAACATAAATCAAACTTAATATACTGTCTTACTTCATCTAGAATCCACGTACCTGCATATTCAAGTGCATGTCAACTTGGACGATGTATTGAACTTATAAGCTGTATTCATTGTACATGACATTAATATGCTCTCTGCCAGTTTAATATGTAAATCATGCAAAAACTGACTTAACTTAAAACATCATAAATAACGAAGTAAAAAAGGAAGAACGTCCCGTTGAAAAGATTGCCATAAAGCCAAGCTGTTATGGTTTTATGTGCATCCATGTATAGCCAAGCATATAAAAGACAGGCAATAAGGGTTTAACTGCCTCAACACAAAGGCGTTACATCTCTCCGGTTTCAGACGGTGATACCACGATACCAAAGAAGAGCTAGCTCGTGATGTGTCTGTTTTTGACACTGGTTAAGCATTTCTAAAGTTTAATTTTAAGAAGGGTTTTGTGTAAAGAGAATAATTCATGATTTGGCGCCGGGTAAAATATACATTTTGAAAATATATAACTTTCTCTTACGGTTGTATTTCGTTTTAACATCTCGTCCTGAGGAAATATTCAATGCACGTTAACTGAAGCAATGTTGATACATGAATTCATGACAGTATCGATTATGTACGTACGCACGCGCTCACACAGGAGCACAATCTCATGCGATATAACAGTATATGTAGATACATAAAAAGTGTCATTTTTTTTAAGCAACATCCTTTACGGATTTAATACGGTTATCTTGACTCTGTGCTCATATTTCGTTTAATATCGATTTGTATTTAGAAATGGCACTGGATGCTGTTTAAGTAGGATATACATACAAGCGTTGCTGTGGTAACACAGCTGTAGTTGTGTATCAAATATACTGGTGTATTCTGAATCCTCGAACACCTTGTAACTGTTGTTGACTGAACGTGTTGGAACTCGTCTCCAGTAATTCTAGGTTCCAAGTCCAAATTGCAGTTTATAGACACTATGTGGTTATATTCTGTAGATCACGACAACCGCAAAACCGATCAAAGGTTCTACAAATTCAGTTATGTCAAATATAAGATGTTTACGGTAACTATAGACAGATACAGAAAACTCAGACTTGAGACGCTGTTGCGTGGCTTTATTAAAAAATATATAATTTAATAATAGATATTCTCAATATTTCTTGGCTCATGCTATTCTATATAATGTTACCCTAGTTTCCAACCAAAGGTACGAGCTGCTGTTCAGTAAATGATATTTTGTAATCACTAAAGTGTGACCCGTGAAATCATAGTTATAACAAACGGAGAAAAATACTGGTTCAAACGGAGAACTGAATAATTCACATACACATCAGGCTTAATAACTACATTATGCCTGTAAAAGCTTTAAAATGCTCAAAAACGGTAAAAATAAGCATTATTATAATATAATAACAGTCTGAACAAACTTTCCCTCACCAAATCAATAAATTCTGATCTTGCTACTAATGTACTTACAGCTTCGAGTCAGATATTCACATAACTGACAATTGTCTTGCCATCGTCATTTCTTAACATCGCTGACTTTCAATCTATTAAGTTTCACTACATTCTAAATCGGGGCTTCACGATCCACCGTTGTCTGAAGTCTTGTCATGTGATATATAAGCTTTGCACACACACAACGTCAGCTTTGCTACATCTGTACAAGCTTAGCTAGAGCACTGCACATTCAGGGGTCTGCTCCGTCAACAAACAGATCTCCCATTGTTTTGTGATATGAATACGCAAGCGAAACTCAAAAGAATCCTTCTGTTCCTATGCCTTTAAAAGAAGGTATTAAAGCTCCAGTGAAACGAATCTGTTTGCTTGGTCTGAATAAATAAATATGGTGGTTCATTTGCTCTATATAAAACTAAAAAAATTGTTTTAATAACCGAGCATATTCTGCATTTCAATTCATGCAGAATGCATAACTGGTTTGCGGCTACTTGCGTTCTATAAGACAGAAGCTTAGTTTAAATTTAAAGCTATATTCTGTACTCCGCGTGTCAAATTTACTTTACGCCTGTGAGATTTTCGAGCAGCTTACTAAACCCACCCTTAATACTGAGGATAAACACTTCATAAATTGTCCCCTCCCTCAAACCAACAGCGGTATGTCTCTGCTCTTCGGTGTCGTCACTTCGATGTCACTTGTATTCCCCTGTGTGTGATATACACTGCATGTAAAATACTTCTTAATTCACATATGTTATTTATATTTGTTGACAATCACGGATGTATTTCTTCTGTTGTTTCCTGTTATTTTGAATATATTGTCGATCCGCGATTAACAGGTTGACTGACAAATTGCCCATCTACCTTACAGAATGGGTGTCATTATAGTTAGAAACACAAACATCTGCACAAACAACACAGGGTTACTGCAAATAAGTTTAGTTTCACAGAATTTTAACTGTAACACAGTTTTGCTTCTTCATTTATAAAACCATATCCATTTTAAGACGCGCAATATATAATTATGCAATTCAAAACGTTTTTATACTTTGGAATCTTGAACTGACGAAATCGTTTATCTACGTTAAAGCTTAAAAGATCAAAATATCGATTTAATATTTACTCGTTCGTTCCTTAAAAAGTAAAGAGAAGACAGTCTGTATCGGTCTCTTATGCACTGCGGTATTCATGTAATTTATAACACTTGACCCCGCTGCAGTACAGACTGACAATCCTTAATTGAAAATTCCAAAATCGAAGGCATGCCATAAATAGAAAATTCAACAACTAACGTCATTACATGTATCTGTACAAGATTATTGAAAATTTGTATAAAGCTGTTTTCATGCAGTATATATGTATAAGCTGTGTTTTGAAATGTAAATAGATATCGAGTATCATTCCCAACTGTCTCATTTTTTAGATGCAAATATACAAATATTCAAAAATCCGAGCAAATCCTAACCCCGAAACACTTCCGATTCCAAGCATTTTGGATAGCGGATGAACTGAATACTAAATATGTACACATACAACTATCACAAGGGAACGTCTTTTACCAATGTGATGCTGACATTTCATTTATAAAATTTCGAAATTTAGTCAGAATTTCGTGATATTAATCTTCTTCTGTTGATTTAAATTTGAATTAAACTTAGTGTATCTAGTTTTGAATCAAGAGACATAAAATAATATAAATATTAATTAACGTCCTTCTAAAAGATTTACCTGTACAAGGTTACCACCTTTGGTACCTGGTCGTCCTGTCAGTGCCGAGTCCAGGTGTGTCACTGACCACTGACCGGCCGTACTCCAGCTGTCCCAGGTCTATCTTTCTAACACAGTTTTAAGCTCTAACAAACACAGCGTTAATGCAGAATGTGTGTATTGTAGGAGCCTTTGACAGGCCACGGGTTTATAGTTGGATTTTACTTCTACTTTCAGAGAACAAAGCCGAGCTCTCCAAAGACGTACAAATTAACTACTCTTTCTAAAAGCAAGAAATAATTGAAGCGTGTTTGTTTCTTTCAAAATAACTGTTGCGTTTTGTTTGGGAAAGGATATCTGCTCTTAGACAAGCTTGCTTGACCGATGAACAAAAATATTGTGTTTGTATTAGTTGATCAAATTCTATGTAGATAACTACTGGAAGTACATTGTTGATACAAATGTTAATTCAGAGCAACCATAAAAAGGACCCTTAACATAGGTTATAAAAAGATAGTAAACAGGGACATACGGGGCACATTGAAAGAATCAAACGACGCCTGTTTCCTTGAACGATGTTTTCTCTTACTGTGAAAAACAACGCGAAAGCAACAAACGAAAAGACGCCGTTTGAAAACACTTTTTGAATCCTGAATTGCAGTCTAGGACAAAGTATTTTGTTCCGTCTAAATAACCAACGCATGAACTTGTTCATGATGTTATTGTGTCAAACGGTTAGAGCATGAACATTACTTTCAAATTGCTATACTGTGTGCGTCTAGGCGTGCGTGTGTATGTATAGGAGCAAGCGCGAGTAACAGAAGTAGGAGCAGAGGTTTTGCTTCAGAAGAAATGCAGGACACAAAAGTGTCACTCATTTTCGTGTAACCTTCCACGAAGTACAAAACAGGTTGACTGAACAACTAATTTAGTAACTTAATCACAACGTGATCTTGAATATCAATATTGTTGGATATGCTTGGTAGAACTTTGATGTATCCCTTTGTATGACTTATATTGAGTAAGTAACATTTTGTAACATTAACCTTTCAAACACTGCAGTTTTATTGGCCAATATCACCAGCTGATCAAACGATCAGACTTCACGAAAATTTTGGATGATTGTTCAGGACAAAAGATCCGAGGAACTTTACCATCGTAATTTTATCAGAATATTTAAAATGATAAAAATGTGCGTATCAATTACTTACATGTAAGTCGTATACGTTTCATATATTCAGAAAACATTTTTCTCGACCAGAAGTGCATTACCAATTCTTGCCTCATTTTTTAAACTAGTTACTGAATGATGCCAAACACGCATTTAGTTACACTATGCTCATACTACAAAGATACATCCTAACACAGTGACTGTAGTGTAACAGAGGCTTTGGTGATGGTCACATCAGACAAACTGAGTGTTAACATGCGTATCTGCAAACCTACTGGCATCCTCGAACAAGTGACCCTACCAGAATGACGGGGCAAATTGGTGACAGACATATGACAACTGTACTGACCGATATCAATCAATACCCTTCACAAAACCTTATCCACGACGCTTGTCATGTTTAGTTTACTCTAATGAGACTAATTAAACAACCAGGCGGAAATGATTTAGTTTCGGCGTGAGCGTGCAAGATGGTAGATACCTATCGTCCAGGCCACGCCTGACACAGACACCTGCGATTTACCTGTTGATTTCAAATTACCATACCATATGTAGAACAAAAATCTACCATCGGACGTTAGATCTATCTGACAAAGACATAGACGCCTAAACCCACTGTGTACATGGAGGTTTAGCACTATAAATGACTCATTTATTAGAATCTGTCATGTCCTCAGGCTGAGCCAGTGCTGATGGTGATTCAATACCGTGACTCGGCGTTTGGTAATAATATTTCCAGTGTACAGCCAGGATGTAACTCTACCAGGGTCAATGCATGCATCAGGAAGTCAAATGTCACACCACGTTACGTGCCGCTTCTTTTGTCTATGAAGACAACCTTTCATAAAGAGCCCTAGGTTTAACAGACAGTTGTCAAGAACATAACTGTGACAAGTCAATAGATAGCGTCACACTGTCAGATATCGTATATCGGTTTGCACTAGCCAGCATGCAACTTGCATGATATGTAATGTGAATGTTTATATCAACTTCATCCAGTTTAAACTTTAGTTTGTTATATGATATACGACCGTAAAGACAGATTTGTACAGTTGTGATTTATGTATTTAATCGCAAGGGACTTATCATTGAAAAAACAGGCAGTGGCTCTTTAACAGTATTCTTTACAAACATTCGATTAACGCATTAACCCTTCATGCACTCTGTTATTATGCTAGTATCTCCAATTCCAATGTAAAAATTAATCATGAGAAAATAAGCTAAACATTGACATGTACACTTTAAACTCATGAATACACCGACGTATTGTCAGTCCATATCAAAGCAAATACAATACCATGTCTCCATACGAGAACATCTTTATGCACTTATTATTTGTGTATTAGAACTCTGGAACTAAACTATCAAGTAGGTATTAAACAAGGCACATATTTACCTGACTTCTGAAACACGTCCATCATTTCTAGGTGTAAGTCCACTACCATGAAAGTGGCTCCTGAATGTTTCGTCCTCTGGTCTATTCACTATATGCTAACATCCATAAGACGATCTACAAAAGAGATAGGAAAAGATAATAAAGTTAAGCATCGCTGACTCCCAGGCAACTGCAGGTCACAAGTCTCCACGGGTCACGGAGTCCCTACACAGAGTCAAAAACAAGCTATCAACTACAACTCCCCGTTGATGACTTTTACCCTGAAATTTGCATGACACTGTATTGATGACCTAGGCAGATAACGTAAGTTTGTTATTAACTCAGGTATAGGGACAATAATACTAAATTTCACAACTTGAATAGTTGGTGTCGTGTTTCAGCAGTACATTGCCGTATGGGCTTACTTATGTCAAGCGATTGACAAGAGGCGTTCGAGCAGACCTGTGATTTGTTAAAGACTTGTAAGCCAATGACTGGAAAAAAACACTGGTTTTGTCACAAAATTTCATGTTTTGGATGCCTGGATGGTTCTTCTTTGTGGGGACCATTCGCAGCGTAAGATTAGGCGCAGTTCCTTTCGTATACTACTGCTTTCAGTATTTTTAATTTTTGGTCCAACATTTCAAAAATATGGTATGTAATTAGAGCTGGGGCCGTGTAGGTGGTCTCTGTTCATAAGCTTCTCAGGAGTAACATCGTGTAGCTGAGAATGAACAGGACCTCGGGAATTCAATTCAACTAAAATATGGAAATAATTTGCTTTCAGTTGTATCGACCTTGTTGTGGAAACCTCATCTCCCTTGACGTGCATCTTGCGTGTGCAAAATAAATGATCAGCTTAAGCAAACTATTCAAAAGCACTTTTCTAACATTCTACAACATAACAGGCGAAGTATTGAAGTCTAAATTATTTCACTACACTAAAACAAAATATAAAATGTGTTCTACCTGGCTGAATAGATCATATAGAACAGTCGGACTTGGTGAATTGTACATGCATCTCTCTCATAAATACCCATGGTCGAATATTGTAGAAATGGATGTTCTCAACCCAGCCAGACAAAGCTCATCCCAAGAATAAAGTTTGATAGTTACGAAACGTATGGCTCCAAATGCACTCGCACAATATTGTTTTAAAAAGATCTTGTTTATTTACTAAACATAACGTAAAAATCATAAACCTACCTACATAAAAGCAGAAGCATTTATAAGTTTTAGGGTGTGCCATTTGAAGCTTGATTTGAAAGGACCGTGTGTACACTCGTGTATCATCTCTCAGTGGGACAGCCCTCGCAATGTTTCCTGTTCATAAAATGGGGGTTTCCGCAGTAGCGAGGATTCGGGCCATCGCCTTGCATTTCTCTATCATCCACACTCGACACCTCCTTTCCTTTGTATATAGGAAACTATTTAAACATGTACTTAAACGTGTGGCATGAATGACTTTAATGCTTTGCCTCTCACAACATATAAGCTCATCTCACGAGGGGCGTTAAAAAGAAGGTATAGCGCTTGCTAGCTTAAACTAGTGTGTATTTACGTGTTATAAAGCAGGATAAGTGAGCGAGTTGAAATGTGCTGCATTATAAACTTAATTTTCAGGCCAAAAGAGCACAGTGGCATTATTATCAGAGCACACGACTCTGACAACTCCCTAGGCAGCATATATTTGCCTGCGATGAGCTAGAAGCTAAACGGCTATAAAAATGAAAGTAGCTACTAGGTATCCATCTTACAGTGTGTTGAACATGGACCTGTTCCAGTAAAGTCACCGGCACAAGGGTGTCTCATTGCGAATCCATGACATCATGTGATTATATAAGGTATACGCTAGTGGTTGGCAAACTCATTGTCCCGATCCAAATTAGGTAGATGCTCAGGAGGGTCACCGGACCAAACTCCTGGCCACGGCCCACATGAGGGTCGCAAGAGCACTTCTGATTGTTGCTGGATGGAATAAGGTTGCTCCCTCAGAACAAAATACTTCTGTGTTCAGATGCGCGACCATAAACACTAGTGCAAGCGAACCACCCTACTACTCACCGTCCTCCACACAGCTTAACATCAGAGGCTTGTGACGGGCGTGCTTTCCGCTATGTATCTCTACACGAGGAACTTATAATTAACATATCATACAAAACAGCGGCATGTGTCTGTCTCTCATCGACCTTTTGCTTACATGTGTCGGCATCTCATCGCTACACGTTGTGAGACCATTTGTATCTCAATGACTGAGACGACACCGTGAAATATGTATACACATCCACACCATAGTATCATCGCTCGGGATCATGTCCAGGCAAATGTACTGCAACAGGTTTCAGCAGCAATAAATGATCCCCGATAGGTAAATGGTAGCCACCTTCCTACCCAACCTTCCCACGACTCTCCTGAGGATATTATTTAAACTTGCAAAGTAAATGGTGTCCTTTTTCCAAATCATAACTCCATGGTTTATGTTCGGTGATAAGCAAAAACAAGTCAATACCTCGTTTGCTTTCACAACCGAATCATTGAATTAAGTAGGACATTGGAATATAATTTCATATTCAATATTTTAATCTGGTGTAGGTTTTCCTGCTGTTGTGTCACTCTTGTTAACTTAATCAGGGTCAGAATCTGACATTAAAATACTCACCTCTGAAACCATTTCTCACGATCATCGTGTTTACTCACGAGTAAATGTGAGCACCAACCACAAACACTACTCACATGTTCATACTACTACCATTGAACCATGATTTTTCGGGTACAAACAGAAATCGTTCAATTCATTCTCGGGTGTAATTGATGACAAAATAGTTACGGTTATAAGTTACCACGTGGAGCGCTGTCGATATTGCACTATAACATCGAGAAGTTATAACGAGCACATTCAAGTTTATTTCAGCACACTTGCATGCTTTTATTGAATATCGATTATTCTATATAAACAGTAGCTACTGAATTAAAGGTCTGACAGTTTCTTTGTACTTTGACCAAGACAACGATAATCCTGCAGCAGCCTCTTTGATTTCGAAGCTGGCATACAGCTTTCTAATGTGCTCATTGAATAGAAACACATTCTCAGATACTGTTTATATTACATGTAGTTTCAAAATTTGAGACATATAACTGTCCAGGGACGATTACATTACACTGTCACGCCATGCTACGCCCTCACGCAGAATACTTAAGCTTGTGATTTTCTAAGGATTCAACGAAACTGATTGCACTTCTTGTTACCGTACACTTGAATCATTGTATATTTAAATGTAAGGCAAATCAAATCATTATAGGAAAGGCTTGGCTCGAGTTACTGTCAGCAGGGTTTTCCTTGTGTTTAAATATGCGAACATTAAGCCTGAGTCACGCCAATTCTAATCAGAATCAATGCTGTAAAGTTGCTTACCTCCCTACACTGTCGTCTCGCATGTCTCCCAGTATGGTTAGTTTATACGAGTATCCACGGTCGAGGCGATCTTGTATTAGCAGGTAGTTAGTTCACGCGACAGTCCTCAACACATTTCAACGTTTCCGTTTTCCAACGGTAGATCACACATTACATCAGAGGAATGCCAATGTACAGGATATCCCCACTGTACAATATCGCGACAGCCTCTCGCTGTAGCACTCATCGTAACTACTTCACCACGCCGATCAGTTTCGGAAGAAAAGCCCTCCTACCTTTAACTCTTTAGATGCTAAGCGAAGGCTGTCGTGTTGCGTGACTTCTTTACGTGCGAGTCACTCAGCTGCAGAATAACACGGGAACCGTTATCATGTCAGTCTGTGGCAAATGTTTGAAGGCTTTTGTTCGGTATAATCAAACTTCAAGTGTTTCTTGTGTTTACACAACACATTTCATCATGAATAGTTGTCAGCGGGGGCGTTCTGATGCACAGCACAAATACATGACAGTCAGACACGGACTGATACATTTACAATGCAATTCTGGGTATAAGAATAATAAAGGCAGAGTAGATCGCACTTGCCCACTCTGTGAATCTCCAGCCATTTCAGATGAGTACCATTATCTATACTGACGTCCAAAAGAAAGTATACCAAGATTTTGAGAGACTACTGAATAAATTCACAAATGCGTTGGAT
>JAUELE010130932.1:0-14241 GCA_031471655.1 Diodora aspera
CCCTGTGTGTTCTATCCTAGCTAACACCGTGTTGTACCCTGTGTGTTCTATCCTAGCTAACACCGTGTTGTACCCTGTGTGTTCTATCCTAGCTAACACCGTGTTGTACCCTGTGTGTTCTATCCTAGCTAACACCGTGTTGTACCCTGAGATACCATACTTTATTCCACTTGCCACAGTCCGCCCAGCTGATGAGTATTGGCGCTGTACAAACAAACACAAAGGGCGGAAAACGAATTTCCTGTAATTGAGTAATAAAGGGGTGTTATCACTATTATCAACGTCCAAGCATTCGGCATAATCTTATATAACCGTCTCGCTTGAGATCGAAGGTTGTGTATCAGCCGCCGACCTTGGGGTGGCTTTGAATTCAAACATGATTCCATGGACACCATTTGTGTGCGTCGTTATAAATGATTCTGCAAGACGGATACTTCTTTTTCAAAACTATTTTAAGAACCATTAAAGACTGTAACATTCTTTAGGTTTACAAAGTGTCCATTATTGTGAAAATAATGAAAATCTATGCATTGTTTCTTGTTGCAGTGGATGTAACGAAGAGAAACAGAGACGTGTCTTTCGTTACACAAGCAGCCCTGTATAAATGTCAAGGCTAGAGGCCTATCAACACGATCAGACACTGGCATTTCAAAGTGATAATTTTAAACATATATAAGAGTAAAATACATACATCAGATAACTTTCATAAAGATGCATTAAGTGTCAAATTCAATCTTTCCAATGCGTTAAATAAATACACATTTAGAAGACGCTGGTTATGATAAACTACCATAAGTATTCATCCTTGATCTTTAAATAAACCCTACAAACAATTTCACATAATATAATTTCTACACTGTCGTCCAAAAGAAACTATTCCAAGACTTTCAGAGACGACTGACGAAAAACAATAAATGTTGGCTATTTTTATTCAAAGATATTTATTTAAGAGAGTGTTGTTTCAGCATGATACGAACTAGATAAATCAGCACGAAGTTAAGAGCATGACTGAGGAACAGTGACACAAATACAAAAGCTGGTCAAGGTTTTAATAATTACCCTTTGTATCGTTTCTTTCGGGCGTCAGTATAACTTATTTCATATGACCGGTATGGTTGATCCAGTTAAACCGCCATGCCGCCATATCTGAATGTAACGGATGTCTGGACTTCCCTCCACCTCGAGACAAACACTGTCCACACAGCCATTCTAAATTGACAAGAGATGTCTTCGTTTCTAAATATATGCTATAAGGAGCCAAAACTTTCGATGAAATTATTTTAAGACTAGTACTGATATAAGATAAGATAAGATAAGAAAGAACTTTATTACCCATTAAAACAGGAATTCATCTTGTCGAATTGGAAAGATGCATTAAATATGACTAAGTATTGACATCGCTTCAATAAATAAGTAATTAAGAGTGATGCAATACAATGACAGCTAATAACAGCAAGGACTAAGACAAAGCGATAAAATGATATAATAATAATATTTATAACTTATATAATAATATAATAATGTTTTGACAAATGCTAACAACTTTACAGAGCTTGTTTTTGTTTGCCACTGGCAGGGACCCATACCAGCAGTGACAGAAAGCAAAATGATATGTAAAGTATAGTATTGTCTATGACAAAGCGTCTAAGCTTACGAAGAAAGTACATGCGTTGTTGACATTTTTTATAGATAGCATCTGTGTTCATAGAAAAAGACAATTTATTATCAATAGTAATAAGAAGATATTTAAACTCATCAACCCGTTCATCCTCTTCACCTTTTATATATACAGGTTCAAGATCAGCTTTTTTGTCCTGAAGTCAATTACAAGCTCCTTAGGTTTCTTCACATTTAGCGTTAAGTAATTTTTATCACAATAATTTAAAAACCAACATATATCATTTCTATAATCAGTTTCTAAACCATCAGAAATACAGCCAACCACGGAAGTGATGTCAAGGTCAATTCCCTTCAAAGTCCACGTGGAGGTAGGGTACTGTGCGTCAAAGTGAGGTGTTCTGAAACGTGGCGGGCGTGCGACAGTGCAATATTTTGAATAAATGCATCATGCCGATGAGATGTTGAACATTATATTGCCGAGCCAAATGAGTGAGATTACCAATGTTTCGTGGCACTAATCGCAATAGAATCGGGTCCTTTTGCGCGCTTTTTAAGTTACACACCCTGTCTTTATACATATATATATATCTATTATAAAATGGTAAAATGGTAGAAATGCTCCTAAATTCACATTTTCTGGTATGTTTAGTTTGTTTAATGCCACGTGCCTGTGGTTGATGCGAAAGCAACTCCGAACAGTGTTCAGTAACAATTGAATTGGCCACCGCACCGTAGTGACTTTCTAGTAGCAATAATATTACACTGATGTTATTTGCAACCTAAACCACTCTGATCCGTGGGCTACCACTAACATCGTTGCCTTGTTTCTCTGATATGAAGCTGAAAGTGTCGATGTGTGTACTCCAATATAATACATGTACATTCAACTGCTTTCTGGATTGGTAAACGTGGGTATTATATAGTGGTGTGATATCAGCTAGGGACATGCAGAAAGATATTTTCAGTTTGGTTGCAACCAGAATTATTCAGTGAAATATGGGACTACACCTCTTGAATCTAGCTGCTGTTCAGGTCGAAACCCGCCCGGGATTCGAACCCCCTCCCTCAAATATTTTGTACATCAGTGCCGACCATATTTTTGTTTTGCGTCTAACAGAATGGAGTACTGTTAACAACAGAACAAATCAAGTCCAAGCATTTTCATTCGTTTAGATGCCATCAACTTTTATCTTCTGACAAAGTTGTGCTGCGAACACCAAAAACCAGTGTGCGCAATTTTATTACAGATGGGCATCTTTCAAAGGTGTATCATTTTCAGCGGGTTTGATTAAAACCGTTCAATTAATTTCTCTGAAATTTCCCTAACCCTAACAATCAAAAAGCCACAACGGAATAGGTTCAGAAACAATATGTATTTTTTCCAATGGAGGTGTAACTGTTTGCTGCGTTAATGCAGATATATGCCCCGGCATTGTTCAACTGTTGTTAAGAATATTATTATTGAAGGCAAACTATGTGTTTCATCTTTACATTCCCCACACTATCAAAAGTTTGTGTCGGCACCGGGGCGGATACAGGGGAGTGGGAGATAACTCTAGTATTTAATATTTGGAGGGTTCTGGCCTATTTCCGAACCTTTTTTTATATGGTCTTTGAAATGTCACAGAAAATAGTTTAGAACTGAGTAGTTTACCAGACATTGCCTTGCAGGCGTGTCAATATACCATCTGACCCCCAAAAAATTGCAACAAAACGTTTTATGATTGTTTCCTGTACTATGCGATGTGGAGAACAACATATCAAAAGTTGGACAATTTTGACGAATGGCGCCCAAAAGCAAGATGGCCGCCAGCAGAAAAAAACATACAAAATCTGACTGATAACCATCTAACGCAAGTTTTTTAAACCTGATGTTTGAATTAATGACCTTTTCATCAATGCTCTTTGAAATAACAATGGTTCCTGGATGGAAATTTGTACATGTACTGACGTCATGACCCTTGCTAGATTTTTAGGAGATGGCGCAAGCTGATTTCGCACATTCCCGCCCTCGCCCCCCCCCCCTACTACACCGCATGTGCAATCAACCATGACAGTTAAAGCGCTACCAGAACAACTCTACTATGACTACAGTCTGGACGTAAATTACGACACCGTTTCCTAATTTTACATACTGACGTTTAAAAGAAAATATAGCAAGACTTTGAGAGACGATTAATGAAAGCAACACAATTAGCTATATATTTTCAGAGATATTTATTCAAGAGAGCGTTTTCTCAGCAAGATGCAAACCAAATGAAATCCATGAAAGTAAGAATATGTTTAATGAACTGTAGCACAGAAACAGGTTTTAATAATTATTGTTCTCTGTAGCGTTTCTTTTGCGCATCAGTATATATCAAGTACAACATCCTGTATTTAATTCTTATTTACTTGACTGTGGTTTATCTTTAGGAGAGATCCTGTATTCGATTACCTACCAATCACGTCTGGACATTTGTTACGGATCATTTTCTTGGAAACTTCTCGGAGTGAAAATCGAAATAATCCATTTCAAATTAATCACCCAGTTACGGAAATGCTAAGTTTGGAGTTTTCAGAATAACAGTCATGTTATTTTGAACAATGACAAACAGCGCTGGGGGCGTAATTGAATAATATCGTTCAAGCGGAATCCAATTATATAGTTTTCAGTGAAATTGAAGGCTTGGTGACTTCTGAATCTCAAATCCATGATCGAGACGTACCACACAGTGGAAATCACCCACGATTGTTGGTATACGTCTGGAACTGGCATGTTGTTTCATTTCTTCAGAGTTGAGAAAAGTTGACATTGCGGGCCAGGTCAGAGCAATATGTATATTTCTTCCATCATGGAATGTATATGTTTGTCCAAACAAAGTTCACCATCAATAACAACTGTCTGATAACGTCATGTCGGCAGGGATAACATTTCCCAGACGAAACGAGCTCCAATATCCAATATTAATGAAAGACCAGAGAGATCAAAAATAACTACATTCTACAAGTTAACTTGCTCGGGTGTTCCCGAGGCATGCGCAGTGTAAACATGCCCGTCTATTATTTTATCCTCTGGCTATAAATTTAGAGCTGGCAGCGTATCCAATTTATAATATTAATATACATAGAGAAACGATTCGACAGATTCTGCACCAAAGCTATGATTGAAATCCCAGACTAGAATATATCTAATCTTTGGGAAGAAAACTTACTCAGATTTTAAACTAAACACAAAGCTGTTGATGCCAGAACAACATAAATTATTTAATATGAAATTAATTTTCGTAAGTTGAACTCACTGTCAGTTATTGCGAAATATTCAGACCTCATATTGTGAGTTCATGATTATCAAATGATAACATTAACAAAATTTAAAGCCACTAAGATTTGAAAAGACTTGTAAAAATCACCTCTCGAAAGACTAAGCTCATTATATACATTACAAATACATTAACTACTGTCTGGCAAATATAAGTAGAGCTTGCGCAAAACTTTAAATATCGTCAAGTTAATTTTTGAGAGATTGGGAATGTGTGCGCACGTGCAATTCATGAGACCAGTGACTGCTGCACTGTGCATTATAAGCAAGTATACTTTCTTGTTTTAAGACGTCTTCGTTTTCAGACGTCTGAATTTTGGGAGGACACCCTGAAGGCGGAGATGAGTGGACGCATGGTTATTCAAACAATTAAAACAATGAAACGACAAGAGTCGCACAAAATCATAGCAAGGTACAGTCACCTATAACCTGCCATCTCTCCGTCAGCAGTTGCGCATCACGGCGGATTTGGTTAGTGAGGTCATAGCGCAGGTCACAGCTCATCTTAAATTTGTCGACAAGGTACGCCGGGGTTTGCCTAAAACGGATTTTGATTCCAGTCATGCACTTTCGGTAAATGTATTTCTTTATAAAACCCTGTAAAATAGAACGACGACAATTGTTTTACTTAAGTTCAGTAGATTTCAAGGTATAGAAACTTCTCAATTAAGTGTAAGAATTGCATGGCCCTAGGTGACCATTTGAGATGAAAGTGCATGTTTAATGAGATGTCCAAAAGCGTTTCCTCTCACAGGCCTCCAACGCAGGCAATACTTTGATCTCGGCTAACATGAGTGAATTAAGTTCCACGTTTACCCCAAGCGAAACATAAGACTGACAGGATATTTGTTAAATCCGCAACTAAAATCTGTCGTCCCCAGTTTCTGGTCTCTGCCAGAACTGCAAGAGCTCGAAGATAAAATGAAATAGTTTGTATGATATAGTTTGATTAAATTAGGTAAACCGTTTGAGATGAGGGAAATCAATGTGGGTTAGATCACCAAGCTCGGCCGCGTGCCTAAAAGCATTGAAGTGTTCAACGCGAGCGGTGTTTTCCCTCAGCTTCATGACTTTAAAAGCATTGCTAGTTTCCTCTCAATTTGCTGATTTAATTTGTAGAAGTATAATTTGATTCCAATGATGTTTTACAATCAGAGACCGGAATAAATGCTCAGTGATGTCACAATTCAAAATATTTTTCTTTGGACAACTTTTTTACATTCTCAATTATTTTTTAACGTCCCCACAGGAAAATGAAACACAGACGTCATCACATTTCTGTGATTTTTCATTGTTCCTTTAGCTTTTCAGTTCTTTAAATGCACAAAACACCCCGATATAACCCTACAGGGGTCTTTAAATATTCTGACTTTCAGAAATGTACCAAACCATCAATAGATATCATGACCAAAGTGCCCTTTCTTGTTAGATATGAAGCAAATAATATGACTGAGTTTATGTAATCCAGACTTTTATCACACTTCACCTTCACGTAACCATAATTTCATGTAATGCACTCAAATACAATTATATGTCAAAACATTCATTGGGCATCATGACACGTTCATAACACAGGTATATGCAATACTAGTCCTTTAAAAGATGCCGCAGGCATATATGTTCAGTGACATTGTCGCAGATAATAGAGATATCTACATACACCTGTCAGTAAAATGCATTATAACATGAAACAAGTATTATACCACAGCTATAATATAACAATAACGACAAACAACGACAATCTTACCTTGCCATGTCGGTTGCAGCAGTCATCTTAGGATCCCCTTCTATAAAGATAGGTGTGACCTTAGTGGTGTCCAGGATAGGCAAGCAGTCGAAGCATGCCCCGGGGGTGCTTGGGGTGAGGATAGAGAGCGGGGTAAGTGGCGAGAGCGGAGTTAGAGGCGACACGGGAGTTGTTGCCCCTGTCATTGATGTCAGGGACAAGGTGTAGGTTGTAAACGTAGAGTCCGGAGTTGTTGGGAGTGGTGGCGTGCAAACGTCGTCTGTGTCGGCCATTCTGACGGACTGTGCAAATGTAAGGTTAAATGGTCACTTTTGTAGATCTTTATTGGAAGATTCTATGAGGTTATCTTTGGATCCACTCTTGAAAGAGCAATAATTGATCGCGGGAACTCAATTTTCCTCCTAATCCCGAGCGTTATCCGGCGGTGTTTTGTGCAAGTGAAAGGCATGGTCCATAATAATCAGATCAGAAGCACCCGGAACATCATCAAAAGAGGAAATTGGAAGCGGACAGAGCGATTGTCCTGCCTGTTAATTCAATTGAAACACAGATAACGGTGGCAATAGCCTCTCTGGAACAACTCTTCATCGCCAATTGTCATCAGCTTTCAACACTTCATTCCAGAATGACAAACCCGTTCCGGTGAGCGCTACCTCCAGTGACTTGTACCTTCCGTATCTATTGATGTTGCAGTCCGCTTTCTGTTACAACTTTCACAGCAAATACTTTCAAGCACTTCTTTGAAGTTTATCACACAAGAACACCGGTTAGTCAGTGAGTGGGCGATACGTATCCACTGTTTTGGTACACTGATTTGGTTTTTAAATCGCACACAAAAGCTTTGTTCCGCAGTAGAAGTTCTCTGTGCCGACGGGCCTTCCTGTGCACTCTCAGGTAATCCAGTTTCGGAGTGTCTGTGCTCGATTATTGATGCCCGAAGGAGATGCGATCGTATCAGACACGAACTGCCGCCCTGTGCCAAATATTTGCCAGCTGATAAAAGTGTGAATTAAAACTCGTTTAAGGGAGTAAAACTTTTCCAATATCGTTGTCGGTGGACCATATAGCGACTCGGAGTCTATTCAGCGCTTTAATTATCTCCTTGGCGGTACCAGAATTAGTGTTGGTCAGGAAATGGAAGAATGCTCAGAGTCGTGATACCAACGGCAAATGTCCAGGCAGAGTTTAGAAACGCGTGTAAAGGTGCACAAGTATCGATGACGTCACAAACCGGATTCAATTACGACCAGGTCAATAGCAAGGAAATGGTAGGTAGACTCACCACGCGGTAGAAGAACATCGCTAGATGATGTGCTGTATCTCAACACAGTTCCTAACTATCTCGCGAGCTGAAATAGTGTGCTACCAACTGAGTTACACTTGGAGGTGCTTAAAGTGATCAATCGCTACCAATTTGTCTTATAAGTTTACGGTCAATAAGGCGGTATTGTTTGGTCAATCGATTGCCACCAGTTGTGGCATTACTTGTGTATTGATGTACTGGTCAACAACGTCGGTTTGTCCCTAGCCCCCTTCAGATGGTCACTCCACGAGAGGATAGCTAGTGGCCCTCAGCCAAAGAAACCGAGATCTTGGCTGTATAAGGAAGCGATATCGATCGAGTATAATACCATTTGCTCTCCGGAGCAGGAGACACATGTGGCGTATCTTCAAAACAGTTGTAATTGTCCGTTACCGTGTTTATTGGGTGCACGTGTCATCTGTTACCATGCTGGACATGAAATGACCGGGCTTTACGGTCCACATAAACAGTTCCTTGCTTGACCACTGGTACGTGAGCGCACTGTTTACTTGAAGTCGCCAAGACATACTACAACACTAATCCCAGGATTTGTAGCAAGTGCTGAAGTGACCTATTGCTTTTCACAACTACCTCCTGATTTCTGTTTTATTGGCTCTTAGTGAGACCAGTGCTTATACTGCAGTGCTTTGGGGGGTATGCTGATCGTTCAAACAATTATTCTGTTTAATTGAACGAAAATAATATCATTTCAACGAAGTCCGGTGCAGTTTGGGGTATATATGTACATGTACTAAATCAGAGTTGTTGGTTTAAGTTGGTTTATCTCTGCGAGCTCTTACAACCGTATCAACCAAACAGGTCCCTCAGATAAGAAAATCAGGCACTGCAGGAAACACTCAAAGTCCAACTGTCTGGTTATGGAGAACAATCCTTCCTCTCAACCTGCGTCTCTCTCCCAATTTCGACCTTTTTAACTGAGAGTCGAAACACATCTCTTCTGCCGAGGGGTGGCACCAGTAATTCCCCGACGTGGGGGCTGAGGTCCCCGACAAATACACCAATTTTGGAATAACACAAAAAAAAATACAAAACATTTTTTCCGAAATTTTCTCCGACGAATTGCTATATTTTCCCCGACTAAGGCAGCACCACCACCCCAACCCCCCCCCCCCCTGCTTCTGCCAAGCCTTCTCCTAATCCATGGGTGGAGCCAGGAATTCCTCGACGGGGTAGGGGCAGGGCTCCGATCCCCTACATGGGTCTGACATCCCCGACAAGCGGAGGGGATTAATCATTTACTAAGCCAAATACATGTACAGAGTGTACATGTACACACATTTTATCGCAAAGTTTCCTTGAAGAATTGCTATAATTGCCCTGACTCAGGCAGCCTCAGGCAACCTGCATCTGATAAAAGGATTAGAAGCTCAACATTTCTTCTCAATATATATCACTCCGCACCAAGGTCAGCTAAGTGCACTGTAACAGTCTATAAAATGTTGTTACATCATACTTTCCCTAAATTCCATATTCCCTATACTTGTCGTTGTTCTTGATCGACTCTCGAGGGACCCATCATGTTTACTCTGCATCTCTCACAGCTATATTGAACTCCCAGGGACTCTCCACTCCTCTTTGTGAAGATGTGCGCTGATTTAATGCTGAAATTATTGCAGTCGATCTCAAAAAGCAACCAACCGCTACATTTATCAAAACAATTTAAAAGAACATTTTACGATCTCAAAGATGGACCACGCGAATCAATACAATCGTGTTATACTATTAAACTATACTCCGCACAACTATTGAAGGCTCACTCATTGGAATAGGTGTGATATGGTACTTTTGAAGCCATAGTTTTCGCAGCAGTTTGGTGAAATATCCATAATGATTGATACTACACGATGCTTGATTATTGACGTTTTATGTAGCGACTTGCTGAAAATCAAACATGCTAAAACTTTAAACATACTTTAAAACTGACTAAAAATGTGAAACACACCTAAACGTACCATGAATATAAAAAAATCAACGAACGAAAGAAGCCTTTGCACCACGTAACTGCACATATCCCCTGTTCATTTTACAAAAAAAAACATTTATCAGTAAAAACAGTTGCTTATTTGCCCATCATCATGACTTTGGATAAGTATATGTACCCTTCAATCGTTAAGTATAACATTATTTCAACATTGCTGCCCTTCAGTAGATTATGACGTTTGGTTTTTCTAATACACGCACGTAGAACAGTGGCAACCCGCTTTCCTGCATCTCCGTGATTCCACAGGCAACCTGTGATGATTCTGACTCCATTAAAAAGACTGCAGTCAAACACGAAACCCATGTTTAATTACCACTGTGGTAAGACCCACTGTCTGGCGACCAAACATGGGTCAAGTTTATATTTTAATATACAAATAAATTAGTAATGCATTCGTTATATCCATCAAATTACGTAAGCACTTAATCTAATACTGATGCCAAATGAATGTGCATGTAGCAAGGTGAGTGAAGAGTGAAAAGTATGAATAATGGATGAGTGCAATAGTACATTTGATTTAGTAAAGATAAATAGAATTCACTTTAGATTGACATTAACAGGTTCAAAGGTAAATGATTAATGGTAAAATAAAATGTGTGATCTCCATTCCCTTTTCTTTGCTGATGGGTTATCTCAAAGAAAACAAACTGTTAACTATACTCAGTCCAACTATTGAAGGGTAAATCAGTAGAATAGGCGTACGCGTAATATGGCACTTTTAGAGCTATGAGTGAGTGAATGTGATTTAACATAGCAGGGGGCAATATTTCAACCATAGCGCTACGGTTGGTACAAAGGGTCGAAGGAAAGTGACCCAACTGGGATTCGAACCCCCGACCTTGCGGTTGTGAGGCAGACGCTCTACCAACTGAGCTACCCGGGCCCTCCTCTTTGAAGCTATGAAGCTTTCGCAGCAGTTTGGTGAAATATCCACAATGATTGATAATACAAGATGCTTGATTATTGACCTTTATGTAGCGACTTGCTGAAAACAAGACATGCTTAAAATCTGTATTTTAAAAATGACTAGAAACACGAAAAACACCTTAACGTACAATGAGTAAAACCAAAATAACCAAGGAACGCAGCCTACTTTTATGTCACTGCACATTTCCTCTGTTCATGTTACAAAATATACATTTATTTGTAAAACTCTGTTACTTATAACCCGTCATTATGACTTCCGAAAATTACTGATGGGTCTTTACTATACTTATCTTAACCATGATTATTATCTGTGAATAAAAGATTTGAAGCAAAGGAAGGTGGCCAAAGCAGGTCGTCAACAGAAAGCGTACCCCTGCCTCATGTACACTTAAGCCAAATTGCAAATACGGTTGTTACGAGCCCGTGCTCCATGTACACTTAAGCCAAGTAGCAAATACGGTTGTTACGAAGCCGTTTCCCATGTGCACTCAAGCCAAGTACCACATACGGTTGTTACAAACCCGTGCCCCATGTACACACAAGTCAAATTGAAAATACGGTTGTTACGAACTCGTGCCCCATTGACATTCAAGTCAAATTACAGTACGGTTGTTATGAACTCGTGCCCCATGTACACCCAAGCTAAATTGCAAGTACATTTGTTACGAAGCCGTGCCCCGTGTACACACAAGCCATCTGGCAAGTACGGTTGTTACGAACCCGTGCCCCATGTACACACAAGCCATCTGGCAAGTACGGTTGTTACGAACCCGTGCCCCATGGACATTCAAGCCAAATTGCAGATACGGTTGTTATGAACTCGTGCCCCATGGGCATTCAAGCCAAATGGAAATACGGTTGTTATGAACTCGTGTCCCATGCACACCGAAGCTAAATTGCAGGTACATTTGCTACGAAGCCGTGCCCCATGTACACCCAAGCCAAATTGCAAGTACGGTTGTTACGAACCCGTGCCCTATGTACACTCAAGTCAAATTGCAATGCAGCTATTTCGAAATCCGTGCCCTATGTACACTCAAGTCAAATTGCAAAATACGGTTGTTACGAAACCCTGCCCCATGTACACTCAAGTCAAATTGCAAATAAGGTAACGTTGTTACGAACTCGTGCCCCATGTACACCCAAGCCATAATGCAAGTACTGTTGTTACGAACCAATGTCCCATGTACACACAAAACCAAGTAGCAAATACAGTTGTTACGAACCCGTGCCCTATGTTCGCTCAAGCCAGATTGCAAATACGTTGTTACGTACGTACTCGGGTACGCGAAAGGAATATAACTCCGAACTTATAAACAGTAATTACAAATCGTGTTGATTTCACGGTGATGTGTTCCTGGACATACTATTACTTTCTCGTTTTCCTGTCCTGCATTCTGATATGAAATTCATTCACGAAGATTCTGAAGACATTTAAAGTAGATTTCAATTCTCAAGCTCAAGTGTGTACGAACTCATTTTCTAAAGGTTTTAGCTTCCCTCCGGTAGATTTGTTTTGATGTTCTTTGCAAAGAAATTGTAGAAGAAATTTGCAGAAGTTTAGTACACTTAATTTATGAACATGTTAAAGTAAGAATAAAATGAACAAAAAACGCATTAGTCTGGCTAGTAACACTTTTTAAAACACGTCAATCAACACATTAATACGAAGAGATATGTTAACACTTTTATATGCTCCTGGGCCAGAGTACTGTGGGTTAATAAGTCAACTCAACACTTCCTGGGATAGTCTACCTGCAGGATTCACGTGAAGTGGTTACAATTTGCTTAAACGTTGTTGCAACAACTGAAACTATTAAATTCATCTATTATTAGTTGTAAAAACTGAAAATATTAAATACCTTTATTATGTTGCAAAAAATGACACCATTAAATCCCTTTATTATACGTTGCAAAAACCTGAGACTCAAATACGTTTATGGTAAGTTGCAAAAACTATTAAATTCACTCAATAAACTATCACAGATTTTAAATTGATGCTGCCGTATGACGTAAAGATCCCTTAGTTGAACATACGTTCTGGTGTGCAAGATACCACCGACGTATACTTTAGATGTATAAAAGTAATAATTAATATTGAGGAATTCATAAGTTCCATAATACAACTAAAGTTAGACTGTATACAAAGCAACACAAAAATGTTAAACAAAATGTAGTTCAAAATATATTTAAATTTATTTCATCGCAACTATGAAATAGTACAACATACACTATAAACACCAATCTGGTCAAATACAAGTTAGTAGTTATAGCAGATTCATCAACATAAGTCGTGAAAACAAAATAAAATAATCACTAAACGTTTTGCCAATGATTTGGCATGATACCTACGCCAGCTGCACACATCTGGCTTTTAACTTACTGCCTGTAATACAAATTAGGAATATTACTTTTGGCACATTTAAACTTCAATAGTACAGCAATGATGTCACAGAAGAAATGTACATGTACTTTCTGTTGCACAGATAAACACTCTGTTCTATAGTAAAGCCATTTCTAAATAATATTCTGCTAAATAATATCTAAGATTTATCAGTAGATGTTATATAAAATTCTTCTATAATGTTTATACAATTCGACACTTTATATCCTGTGTATACATCGCCAACAACAAATGTCTGTCTAAATCCAAGTCACTGACTGTATACAGTTGAATAGTCCAGGTCCATTACATAGTATGAACCAACCAATGTGATGACTCCACCAAACAAAGACGATCACAGAACACCACAACATTTTATGGATGACAACTTCTTTATTTTTGAAAGACAAAAACTATGTTTGAACAAATATCTTACATTCATTCCCTACACTGGCACAAGACTTTTTATCAGAGTCAAGAAGGAATACAAGCCTGGGAGCTTCTTCTGCCGAGTCCTGGGCTTTCTGGGGAGGTTTTCCACACGCTTCACATGCCATGAACAAATACTAGTAATCCAAGTTACGTGATGAAACATACTGTGATATGATCAAGGATCAACTGCCAAAAACCAAATTCACTCAATATAAAGTGCATGTTTTAATAAATAACATGGAAATTATGACTGATCGATAATATTTAGTGTTAGCTCTTGTTATTTTCCCCTCACAAAGCCAAGAATAGCTTGGGGTTTTTTTCATACCTTTTGTGTCCCCTTTTGTGGTTTGAGCTCACAATCAAACTCTTAAATAATTACGTAAATAACTCCACCCTTTTCTGAAGTTAGTTTGGGTTACCAACTGAATTGTTTGTCGAAAACGACCTGGGCCCACTTCCACAAAGCGATTTTAGCGCTAAGTTGATCGTAAGTCCTTAAGATCAAGATTTCTCCATATCTTTT
>JAUELE010131043.1:0-14240 GCA_031471655.1 Diodora aspera
AAGAGGAGTTTTATGTGCAAAATGTATACCCAGAGAGGAGTTTGATGTGCAAAATGTATACCCAGAGAGAGGTTTGATGTGCAAAATGTATACCCAGAAGAGGTCGTATGTGCAAAATGTATGTCCAGAGAGAGCTTTGATGTGCAAAATGTATGTCCAGGGAGAGGTTTGATGTGATAAATGTTTGTCCAGAGAGAAATCTGTTGTGCAAAATATGTGCCCAGATGAAAATCTCTTATGCGCAAAACGTATGCCCAGAACGAGGTTTGATCTGCGAAACGTATGTCCAGAGAGGTTTGATGTGAAAAATGTATGCCCAGAGAGAGGTCTTATGTGCAAAATGTATGTCAAGAGAGAAGTCTTATGTGCAAAATGTATGTCTAGAGAGAAATCTGATGTGCAAAACGTATGCCAAGAGAGAGGATTGGTGTGCGAAACACATATCCAAAGAGAGAGAGAGATCTTATGTGCAAAATACATTTCCAAAGAGGTCTTATGTACACCATATATGTCCAGAGAAGTATTATGTACAACATATATGCCTAAAGAGGTCTTATGTACAAAATATATGCCCAGAGAGGTCTCATGTGCAAAATGTATGCCCAGAGAGCTTTGATGTACAAAATGTATGTCCACAGAGAGCTTTGATGAACAAAATGTATGCCCAGTTATAGGTTTGATGTGCAAGATGTATTGCCAGAGAGAAATCTGATGTGCAAAATGTATGTCCAGAGAGCGGTCTTATGTGCAAAATGTATGCCTAGAGAGCCATTTGATGTGCGAATTATATGCTCAGAGAGAGGTTGGATGTTCAAAATGGATGCTCACAGAGGGGTTTGATGTGCAAAATAAATGTGCAGAGAAAAGTTTAATGTGCAAAATGTATATCGAGAGAGAAGTGCGCAAGTGCTAAAGAACTACCTCCATCTGTGCAACCATATGTTACAACCCCCAGCCAAGATCGACGAATCCGCCTGCACCACCATCACAACCAACTTCTTTTTGCAGGAGCGGAAGCAGTCAACATGGTTGACCCATTCATCCAATAACGGATATCCGACGTGTTCGTGGGGTGCATAGGCGGATCCAATGGGGATAGCAGGGGTAAATCTCCTTTTTTCAGCTATATTTTATGTGAAACTATATATATACATTAACTAGGTCATGTCTGCATTCTCCGTTTTCCAAACTCACATCATGCACCCCCTCTTTTCCAAACTTCTGGAGCCGCCTATGGGGTTGGGCTGTTGTGTCGACATCCTTACAATGGCAACATCCTTACATGACGCCATAGAACTACTAGACATAACTTTTCACTGCAGTAAGGTCGGCTCCATGCTGCTTTTTACAGAAGCATACTCGTTTCTGAGTATTCCCACTTCAACGTGAGCTATCCAGGCGACAGGGAACGTACATTTGTACAGGAAAAGCCCTAAACGTTTTGCCGATGCCTGCGTGAACGAGCATGATTTGTTCGATGGAGGCGGAGTAATGGTGTGGGATGCTATTAATGTTCCGTTTTGCAATGATCTGATCATTGTACCTTGAGACTTTACTACTCAACGATACGTGGACAACATTTTGAGACCTTTTCTTCAAAACATGGTGCATTGTAAACATGCTGGAGTGCAAATCCTCGTTCAACAGAACCCTGCCAGAGCCCTCACAGACTTTTTATGCCATGTCGGTATTTAACGTGACCTGATCAGATGTATCCCCTATTGAGCAACGTAAACCACCACCTTGCAAATTGCTGAATTGGGTCAGGGGTTACAGAATGAGTGGTGGAACACTCATAATGAGACGATTGGGCATGTGTGTCAGTTTTCCGCCGTCGTCTTCGAGCCTGTGCATGTGCCTATTATGGTCGAACAAGATATCGACTCTTTTAGTGAGGGGTTGCCCTGTTTGATGAGATGTGTCATCTTATGGAAATTAATTGCGAATTGTATGGATTGTGGGCTCACTAAACCTGATTTAATGATATAGTAAACAAATGTTGGTTCCACTTGGTATTTGTGCATTCAAAACTTATTTTCTAAAGTGTGTCAGTCTATAATTTGCCAGAGCTGAACAGTCTTTATAACACTGTGATGCAACTATGTTAAGGAAATATGTTATGGGTCGCTGAGCAGTCTTAATACAGCGAATTGTAATAGGACTAATAACCCTTAAGGGAAATATGACTGGACACCCTTTTATTTAAACCATCCAAGTTTGCATGAGCCTTACTTTCAGTCCGTGAAGCAGCATGGTCTTAAACTGTGAACCCTCCAATTAGTTGGAGGTGCATTTGTAGACGGAACACGCTTCCGGAACACTTTTCTTCTATGTCTTCTTGTCCGTGGTGTTACGTGTTGGACTCCAACAATGTATACGTGCAGAAACACCTGTCCCAATGCTTCAAAGGGACATAATCAAAGTTGCATCTTCAACATTAGGCGAAATGTTGCCAACAAACAATTCCTTCTACCAGAAAGCACAGTTGTCTGATCTTTCTTCAAGAGGTGTGTCGCAACTGGCCTTCCCTTGGGGAACAGACATAATATAAGTTGCATAAGTCCAGACGTGTGCGAAAAGTTGTTGTGGAGTTTTTTTTACGGGGGGGGGGGGGGATCCTCCAACTGAATTGTTTTTGATTCTAGAAGCATGTCCCTGTATTGATTGAGGTCAGAATGAATTTTGTAACTGGTCTAAATAACGTCATACAATTGTCAGTCGTCACTGAAAGGGTTGAAACCAGGCCAGGCTTCCCTTGAATCCTGAATTAGGACTAGAGGTTAGTGGGACTGATTGTTCCAGAAGGGCGCCAAAAACAATTGATAATACATTTCATAATAATCACCTTCAAAAACATCCTCAAGATTCAGGGCATACATGACTCATCAATAGGTCCGTAATATATCCTGGAATCGCTCCTATTCACGGCGATCGTCTCGGGTGGGCGGCTGTTTGGACCAGTCACTGAAGCTTCCACAGCGAAAGCTTGCATCCAATCATGTGGCGCGGCTCTCCCAGCATTCCGCGAAGTAAAGACGCTATGTGTTTAAACTTACCAAGCAGAAAGTCTAAAGCTGCTAATTATAAGTTTATTCAAAATTCAGGTTGTAGGCCATCGGACAATGTACAAAACGCAAAGCAAATATACAGGAATCTAGGTGGACTATAGACCATATTACATAAATATACATTATATTACATTATACACTATTTACATCAGACCTATGTTTCAAAGCATCCTTAATAAACATTGCACAATTGACTAGAATAGAAATATTTCTTGAGTTAAGAAGCTTATGTAGTTAAAACATATTTGGAATACCACACTCTCCTGGAATATACCTATTTCTGAGATTCGCATAATTATGCATTACATTCAAACAAAAATGACACTCATCTTTTATGATATTTCTTTTACACATGCTGCAGATTAAATTTGAATGTAACATTTCCTATTTTCTAACATTAGATTTCAGTGGTAGCTCTATGTTTTCTAAGTTCATAACAGTTAATATGATTTACATAATACTTAACATGTAACAGTGACTTAATAGTTTGCAATGTGAGAACATTCATTAATATTAACCAGAATACGTTGTTTACAAATATCCTCCAATCTCTGAACCAAAATGATATAAATAAATTAACGTCCCCAATCTCCTGGCTGACCCCTACCTCTCCCCGACAGGTGTCCCAATTGGCCACCCTACTGTGAATTCGAGCTCTGCTCTCTGCTGAGAACAGAGCGAACATGAGAGTCACGGCCCTTACCAAGCAATCAATCAAAATGCTCATTGCTTTACACCTTCTTGTTCACATGACTGGGTACTGTCTTTCAGGCGCAGCGCACAGTACTAGTTGCTATTTTTAGTCTCTCAAAGTAAGCAGAAAGAAACGGATTATTTTCTGAATGACGTTTAAAACGATTGCCCTGATTGGGCAATGAAAATCGCGTGCCTTCAATCAGAGGGCAGAGCTTGAATTTACAATAGGGTGGCCAATAGGGACAGGGGTGATTTAGCGTAGCTTGTGAGCTGTCACACCTGTCGGGGAGAGGCTACGTATGATATGAATTAGGTGGTGCTTAATTAATTTCCATATGTATGTATATTATGACTACTCTCAGTAGTGGTATTATGATTATTATTACGAGCATGATCATTGTGAGGGATTAAGATTTCAAAGTAGATAAAATAATACCTGTTATGATCGAAGAGGAAGCAGCTGTATCTACATCTTTCTGTGGGGTGTAGTGGTTAGCACATCAGCCAAGCTATCTGCCAGCCTTGGCGGTTGTGATTCGAGTTTCACTCGGGCACCTCTCTTTCAGCCCAGAGAGACAGGAGCCCCGACACCGAGGATATGTTGGTGAGACCGTGGTGATGTGGCTGAAAGATTGCTGAAAACCACGTAAAACCCCAAATCACATCTTCTTTGTCAAATGAATGACATTTCCTGCTTTCAGAGATGTCGAAGAAAAGACTATTCGCCAGTCATCTTCTCATGTGGTGGACAAACCGAAGATTGACCGTAAGTACTTTTAAAGGGACATGATCAGAGCTGCATCTCCAATATCGAATACAAACTAAAAAAACGTTAGACTAAAACATCAATACATCAATTATGGCGAAATCCTACTGCAAATAATGGACGGTTAACTACAGTTTATTCACCGAAAAGTTTACTTACTCGAACTTGACAATTAATTGCTATGCGTTCCCCATTTTGGTGACATCATAGTTTTATGGGTAGTAGCTAAAACGGTGACATGCCAAACTTGGCGAAAATCTACGGACATTATAGTGTAATGATTGATGGATAAATATATCTTTTGTTGTCACTGTTGTATCCAAAAAGTGCCGCCGTTTGGTCCAAATATCTATCCCCGTTTCATCTTATTGTGACCATTTCGTCCAATCGCATGTCATCATTATGGCGTATCACCGTTTTAGTCAGTTCCATATTTATTTATATGTATACATTCTTTCATCTGCAATGTGCAATCTATTTTTAGCATTAGACAAAGTCCTTTTCTTTATCGCCTCAATAAGTGAGAAATCTTTTGTGTAAAAAATCAGAAAAAAATACAGCACGGTATGATATTACTAGATGAACAGAAAGACAAGCTCTGAACATAGATTGGCGTACCTGCATCTCTGATCATGTTCCTTCGTGAATAGCCCTTCGTGATTTGTACGAACACATTTTATGTATCCTTGCGGTAAAAGGTCCAACACATACATGTGATCAAGTGAAAGCAATTTATTCATTTTTATGCAGATGAGTCACTGTAATTTTACAACAACAAATTATCATTGAATAAAACAATCGACAAACGAGCCAGTCGTAAATATTATATAAAAGGTTTGATTTTGATCGTTGATAATTAGGGAAAATATCATCATTCACGACAGCTAAAAGTCTGGGGTTATGTATTTTTACACTCTAAAAGCATTTGATAATGCCGACAAACAGTAACTGTTCTTACAAACAAAACCTACATGTGGCCATCGACATACTTAGTTTCAAAGAAAAATAAAACAATACCCCGTTTGATTCGAACTCTTGTTTTCCAATAATTCATCCTGCGAAGACGTTATCATGGAATCCCCAATCCACTATAATTTAACTATATACTACTTTGCAAGATGGATTCTCGGCAAACAGGGATTCGACCCCCCCTCCCCCCCCCCCCACACACATTCCCCTGTTAAGGTCTCATACAGTTCTATACCAAAGCACTCGTGCGTTGCAATAAGCCAATAATAGGAATTAAATCGAATAATGTTTTAGTCTGGTTTTTGTTTTCTGAGTAACATACATATAATATAAGTAGCAGTACTTAACCATTGGTAAAAAGCGATGGTTTGCTTATATCAACATTGGTACGAATCACTGATTGGTTAGTCGATTTATACACAATTGAACATCATGTTTTGCTAAAAATTCTAATGATTTTCACGATTTTTCAGCCTAAAATTACCCAGAAATTAAATTAGTTCGGCGAAATTTGCCCGTTCTATATTTTCGTACTCTTGGGGTTTGATAATACTCAAGGGGAACAACTTTCCCGAGCTGTCCAACGGACACTGCCTTTGGAAAAACGAGCCAGCCAAGTGACAAGTTAATATGTTTTACACGTGGTATCATCCACTGCTTCCATATACATTTCTCTTCAAATCAACACAAACTGCATCATTCTACGTTTTCCCAAACCCCAGCTACAGCCTAAAACGCAAAGCCAAGACCGAAGTTTCGCGATCTCGACAAGTTGATATTGTACAAGATTACCATAGTATAGCCACCTATGAAAGTTTTGGAATATTTCTAGGTGCATAATGTTGAGAGCGATGTGAAATATTGTGGAGAAGTAAGTTTATGTTGTGTCAAGTCTTTGTTGATGAGTTATTGCCTTCCATTGGTGGATAATATCATTTTATTATGGTGGTTATATCACTGGTGTTACCTTTGTTATATGATGAACCCCAAACTCTGCACTTTCACAGAGTGATGTAACCATTGAAAGATAAGATCGTGAGAAATTGTTCTGGGAGTACATTTTGTTGACTAGCCGAGAGTGATACAGTGTAGTTTTATATGCTTCAGGTCAATGTCAGAGCCCCGTTCCACAACACAATCTTAGGACTAAGTTGGTCGTAAGTTCTTAGGATGCAGATTTCGCCATATCCTTTTAACGCTAAAATCTCGATCTTAATGACTTACGACCAACCTATGGTAATAATTTTACTGAAGGAAAAAAATAGGCGATCAGTATAAATACATTTTTTCACCATCTGGGTCCTGTCTCACAAAGACATCTTAGCGCTAAGTTGATCGTAAACTCTTAAGACCAACTTTTAAAACCAAGTTTTAGCCATCATTTCAGTTGACAAAACAACTTAAAACTGTACAACATGTTGTCAAATCACTCCTAGATTATGTTGAGAAACTTTAACAAATGTTTATTACGTTGGTTTTTAAAGCTAACCGAGTCGCTAAGATTGATCTTAACCAAGATCGCTTTGAGAAACAGGGTCCTGGTGATGAAGCTTATTTGTTACTTTTTACAGTGATCGCCTATTTGCTTTGGACCATAATTACACATACATTAGACAGGGCCACTGGCATGTCCATTGGATGTGTGATCACCACAGGCCCTGACAACATAATTGCATAGTTTGCGCATGCTCTGGATTAACCATAATCAGTGACGGATTAACCATAACTAGGCTTAAGCCTAGCGACAGGAAAGGGATGACTGCCCGAGATCAAAGTAAAATGGTTTAATTGGTATTTTGGATGATATTTAATTACTTTTGCCCTTTTTCATACCTATTCAAATCAGGGCGAGGCATGGGTCCAGGATATTGCAACAGGGCCCTGATGCTCAATCTAGGGGCCCCGGGTGGTAGTTAATCCGCCTCTGACCATACCTATACTGAGTGACGTGCAAAATAAACGATACCAAATGATTTCATAATGTTGCCTTACGTCTTTATGCCATTGTTGATAATAAGGATGCTTGTATTGTAATCAGTGTAATTTGATTGACATCATGTTATTGATAAAACTTCCTAATCTTGAAAGGATATCTTTTGAACGCCCAACGTTATTTAAATTGTTCATTCTCTCAAAATCGTGGTATCGTTTCTCTTGCACGTCAGTATATTTGCATGACACAACATGCGGTATCTCCCCCCCTAAAAAAATTATGTGAATGTATTCAGTGGTCTCTCAAAATCTTGGTATCGTTTCTTTTGCACGTCAGTATATATGCATGGACAACATGTGATCTCCCCCCCTACACAAGTATATATCTATACTCTGTTGCACGGATTTTGTGATCGGTGTTATCCCAGTATTAGTTTCTCCAGCTGTAGGCACGGGGCTTCCACAAGCAGCGCCATCAGGAAGGAAAATATAAAAGAAAGCGTCATGTAACCAAGGAAACGGTGGACCTGAAACGAATTCAAACACGAAATTAAGTCCTAGTATTTTACGGGTAGAAGACTATATGGCTAAGACGAAATAAGATCCTTTGGACACAAGCTGGAGTTCGGCCAATACTGGCGTCTAGTGTTACTAATTTACAACTATACAGCCATCATGCTACTGCCATTAACAGACTGGGATTACTAGATTTTCGCTTGGGATTAGTTTAAAGTTGGATACGTGCTCCCGAACACTAAATAGGTCTGGTGCTATATGTATGAAATGAATAACATAAACTGTAAATCATACATTGTAAAAGTGTATGTGTAATTAAATAACGCCGTATTCCCTTAGTCCCGGTAGATGCAAACAGATATATTTTCGCTTTTAAATAGCCAGCCTCATTCCAAACCTTTCTATGAGAGTTTAGCGAAGAATGTTCCATCGAGTTTCGAATGCTTTCCGAATGCGCCGAATGCATTAATTTGCAAGTGTAAAATTTCCGAAGGTTTACAAATATTTTCAAGATTCCCTCGGAAAATTCGGAATGCATTGTTTTTATTTTACTAATTTCTGGCACGGGAGTCACAAAATAGATAAGGCCGTTCAGAAGGCTATTAAACCAACAAACATGTTATATATTTTGTGCATTATTCGGCTATGTGCATAATGTTGTGTATATTTGTTGTTCCATAGGTTAAAAGAAAACTGAGATTGACCACGTATCCAATGTTAACCTTGGTTCGGGTTCATGTGTCGGAGGTTTGGACAAACTAAATTATTGACGCTACAAAATAAAAAGCTTCCCCTTGCTTTAGTCTAGCGTGTACACCAACTCATGTTCAATCGTAACTGTCATCATTTTGTCCATTTGACAACCAGGAAGCTTCAAAATCTTATTTTTATTTTCGTTTTTTGACGAATTTATCTTTTAGATGTACACGTCCACTTTCCTCCAGTGCCGTATGTATGTCGCAAGTAAACAACTATCAGTACGATAGGTCTAAATTTTCAATCCGTATCGAGTACGGGTAAATTCGTATTTGCACGTTCATTTCATACTTTATACAGTGTTTATCGTCATCATTGTAAAGCAACAGGCCATTTCTGCAGGGAACATCAATTACTTAATTCTATATATTCTGCAAATTATCATATCAAGGGTATGGGAGAGAGAGAGGTTAGTGTTTAACGTGCACACTTCAGATACTGATTTGACACACGGGGTATATGTTGCCTAAAGGGAGGGGGAAGAGTGTTAGAGTTTTGGCCCCATGTGAAAGGAGAGAGTTGGGAAGGAGGTTTTTGTTTGTTAGTGCATACAGGTGTTATTGTAGGGTAAGAGAGAAAGGAGAAGAAGTGGTAACTTTTGTTGTTGGTGGTTTTGCAGCATTTTGTTTTGCTTTATTTTATTTTATCATTTAAATCAATTTTGCTACAAAAGTAATAATGAATAGGCATCAACTAGGTTTTAGCAGTTAACTGGGCTTGTCTTAGAAAGGTTGCCAGTGGTGAGTACGATTTGTTTGGTGGGTTAAGTAGATTGTGTATAGTGAGTTGCTCCTGGCCCAATGTAAGTGCGAGTTTACGGCGCTGGAGGGTGTATTTCGTGCAGTGAATAATGACGTGTTTGGATAGTCACACTTACCACGTAGGATATCGAATATTCGACAAGCGTTCTTATAGCGAGGGTGTCCAAAGCCATTATAATTATATGAAGCAGATAGGCGCCGTAAGTAAGTCTAGATAAAGGCTGCCACCAGTCCCACGACAACATGGAGTTGATGATGCCTGCAATAGAATACAGATTAATCGTGATAATTAAAATAAGTAATGTCCTTTTGCTAAAGAGTGAGCTTTGTGGTTAATCAAAATAATTAACCTGAGTTTCAGCTCTGGTTCAATTCTATGATTATTAGGGCGGCAGAAGCAATTTTACTGGGTTGGGGCGGTTACTAGGTGTTACAGAGATATATAGGACCGAAAAACTCCCCCATCCTGACAGAGACAGTTTCGTACCCACCAAAACCCCTTAAACTGGAAGGAGGGGGCTTGAACCCCCCAGGGGTGTCGCCAGAGTGAAGGCAGGGGGCTACAGGTCCCCTGTTGGGGGAACGTAGCTCCCTCTTCCACCATGATTGGAAAATGTAGCAATTCGCCGGTGTAATTCGAAAATGTGTGCATTTGGCTTAGAAAACGATCGTTTTTAACTGCCCCTATCTGGGATCTTATTCCACCTTTAGGATTGTTTTGCTATGTTAGCAGCAAACCAACCCCTTAAATATAATGAAAACTCGTGAAATATACTGAGAATGCACCATTTTGCATGCTAAGTTTTCAAACTTCCAGGGAAGCACCCCCTTTTAAAGTGATACTGTATATGTCATGAACTATTTTGCGCCTCCCCTTTACACAACTCCTAGATCAAGGCCCTGCAGACATGTTTATGAGACAAGGACGAATAACTCTCTGCGCTCAGAATGACAGTACTATTTAAAACTATACTGACGTGCAAAAGAAACGATACCAAATGATTTCAATTATTTTCCCTTAGTCTTTATGTCATAGGTGATCGAAAGGATGCTTGGATGAGTGCAATGTGATTGACATCATATCATTGATAAAACTTCCTTATCTTGAAGGGATGGCTCTTGCATATCCAACGCATTTGTGAATTAAAAAATTTGTCTCTCAAAATCGTCGCATCGTTTCTTTTGCAGGTCAGTATATAATGTATCTACCTCCTTTTCCCGAGCAGCACATGACTATGATCCAGACAAGCATAAGACCCCAGGCAGGTCGGGACAATGTCTCGTATGCAACTCTGGCTCCTCGTCCCCACGGATTTCCGTCAATTTTGTTCTCATCATAGCTGACCAACAGAACAATCAACACGATACCCACAGATACCAGCCAGCCAAGAGCTTGGAGAAACTGTAACAAAGAGATTCGTACAAACAGGCTTAATTCTAAGTTTGTTAAAGATACACATAACTATACTGACGTCCAAACGAGAGTATACCCAATGATTTCAATTATTTTCCCCTTACGTCTTTATGCCATAGTTGATCAAAAGGATGCTTGGATTTCAGTGAGTGTAATTTGATTGACATCATCCCATTGATAAACCTTCCAAGTCTTGAAGGGATATCTCTTGTATAGCCGACGCATTTGTGAATTTATTCAGTAGTCTCTCAAAATCTTGGTATACTTTCTTTTGGACGTCAGTATATGTTTCAGGTTTCATTTCCTTGAATCAGAGTCTGGACAACACTGTACATGAGCATAGAAGAGTATCACTGACTCAGATAAGGTTAAATAGTTTATGCCTGGGGGAGGATAATTAGGACTAATGTGGCTGTGACTGTGGCTGCGGCTGCGGCTGGGTAAGCGGTCGCGGTCCGTTTGAATCGAAACAGTTATAAATCCATTGAGCAATTCCATTAATGCGGCTGCGGCTACGGTTGCGACTTCACACTGCGACTTCTCACGCGGTATGTTTCAATCGGTCCAGGTCGCGGCAAGTCTTGAAAAACCCGGGGGAATCACCGAAAATGTTATTGACAATCTCTATTTTTGTCGTTAACTAGTGTAATTAATCATTTCAAAGTCTGTTTAAGGACAAACAGAGCCATGATGATTACACCTTTCTTCCACCAAAGCTGATGTTTATTCGTGCTTCAATTTTAACAGAATTCATATCACTCTAACGATGTTTTTTTTTAAACTGATGGTTTTTTCTTCCTACTGCCTCAAATTAGTTCGTGTTCATACATGTCATAATATGCCAATTGGGTTTATTTTATTGGAAAGATAATTTAAATTAATAATAATAACAATATGTGATCTTTTTTCATGCACAAATTCAATCACTCGGCGATTGCCCTAGTTGCTATCAACATTATTACCCTGGTCATTCGGACAATGTACAATTCAAGAGCATATCTCAACTCCCAAGGGAGTATACAACCCAAGCTGCCTGTTAGGCGCTAGAAGGTTAACTTTCACAACTGCCATCACATTCCGACCAGGTACCCATTTACAGCTGGGTAGACTGAGGCAATGTGGATTAAGTTTCTTAACGCAGTGTCAGAATTGGGAATCGAAACTCCAGACCTTGTGATTTGTAGGCGGACGCTCTACCTTTAGACCACTGATCTCCACATCTGCAGATCTGCAAACTCTTTCAAGCAATAGGACGTGTGTTGTGTACATTCGAAACATTAAATATCAAACGTTGTGAATCTTTAATATCAGATTAGTAAATCGAAAATAAATCAGCGAACAATACCAGTTAAAGAAGATGACGATGCAGAGGAAGAGAAGAGGCAGCGATGTAAACATCTTCGTCACCTTCTCCGTCTTCTTTTTCTCGTCCAATGTCAATTGATCCAGCAAGTCACGTGATAGAATTACTTTGTTCTCATTGGCTACTTTGCTGATGATAGCTTTGGCTTGGTCCAGATGGCCACGTGACAGCAGCCATCTTGGGGATTCGGGCAGCAGCCTACCAAATTTGAAATGACAAATTATGACGCTTTGACTTGAAGTTTAAATGTTTCAAGGGTTAGACCAAGACCAAACGGTCTTCCCAGAAGAGGATGTTAACTAACATGATGCGCACACATTTTTGAACTGGGAGGCAGCCAGTGCATCGGTCAGGGGCCACGAGATCTAAGGGACTGTGAATTATTGACGAGAGGCCTCTCCTCCCCCCGAGGCCCAATTGTTTCATCTTACAAAACGTCTAACAGAAGCCCTGCTTGAAAGGACCTAGGCGTTAAACCTACAAGAAAAAAACCCACACACCCCTCAAAAAACAAAACATAGAGAAAAAGACAAAAAAAAGACATGGTGACACATATTGTATGCCTTCTTCCTTATTGCTCATACAAACGCAAGCGCGTATTTTAACACAACAACCCCCCCCCCCCCCCCCCAAACATGAGCACAGGGTATTTGCCCTTGGCTCTTAAACGCTCTGAGCACAAAGAGTCACTCGCTCTTGGCAAGTAGCTCTGGTTTGAAGCGTACCAGTAAAACATGGCGTTGATGACCATGGGGACAGATACGACGAGTTGTAGAGTCTGCCAGTTGCGGGCGAAGTAAGCGATGAGGTTGAGCAGAAACAGCCCAGCACACCAAGCAATCTGGATGAACATTCCCACAAAGACACGCCTAGACGGTCCTGTCATTTCCATCACTGCAACGTCATATAAAAAAATGATGTGCATTGAGAACTAGAATCATTCAAATCAAAAAATACAACCCCCCCTCCATAATGGCAGTACTACATTCGATCTTTCTTTGTCTCTCTGACTCTCTCTGACACTCTCTGACGCTCTCTCTGACACTCTCTGACGCTCTCTGACTCTTTCTCACGCTCTCTCTCTCACGCTCTCACACACTCTCTCCTCTCTCTCCGAGACTCTCTCGCAGACTCAGTCACTCAGTTTCTCACTCAGTGTCTCTCAAACTCGCCACAATTGCGGTACTACATTCTCCTCGTCTCTCTCTTTCTCTCTCTCTCTCTCTCTCTCTCTATCTCTCCGTCTCTCTTTCTCTGTATCTCTCTTCGCTCTCGCTCTCTCTGTCTCTGTCTCTGTCTGTCTCTCTCTCTCTGCGTGTCTGACTCACACCCTGACACACGCACATACACCCACAGTCCGAATTAAAACACTGCTAGCATGACCATGTTATGTCAGCTTCATAAAGTCATTAGCTACAGTAACATCAATGTATCTGATTTTATGTCACTGTGAACAGTACCAGAATACTTTGGGAACGCTCAAAATTGCAAGAACACTAGTTCCCACCTAGGATATGATTCGAGTTGTGTTCCGGAAACGAAAAAAGACGGACGGACATGCTCGTCATTAGATTCCCCTGGGCCCCTAGGCTAGGCATTGCCCCCCCCCCCCCAACTCCTCCCCCCAATCCCTGGGTTTTAACCCTGGTCCACCTTCTTTCAGTAGGTATGGAGAAAATTCATGCAGAATCCACTTAAACTATACTGGCGTGCAAAAGAAACGTAACAAATAATTTCAGTTATGTTTCCTAATGCCCTGATGTCACAGGTGATCAAAAGGATGTCTGGGTGTCAATGAATGTAATTTGATTGACATAATTTCATTGATAAAACTATCTAATCGCGAAGGGATATCTCTTGCATGAGTGGATTTATTTAGTAGTCCCTCAAAATAGTGTTATCGTTTCTTTTGCACGTGAGTATATATCTTTATCACGTCCGGCCCCTAGTGATTAATCCGCCACGGGGGTCTGAGGGGGGGGGGGATGGGTAAAATGCT
>JAUELE010131154.1:0-14239 GCA_031471655.1 Diodora aspera
GAAACTTTGCATGTTGGACCCCCGCCCCACTTTAAAGTTGGACCCCTCTCCCTTTTCAAGATCCTGGACCTGCCCCTGCTGTTGTCGCTTTCCCAAAACAGCACAAATGTAATACAGTGTCAGGACAAAGTGGGAGCTAAGGCCCCCTCCCCCTTGTTCCTACCGGCCTGTTTAAATATCATAGTCACACTTATTTCCAACCAGTTTCTGTAGTGTTCGCGTTGAAGAAACGGTTTGCTGAGGAGAAAATTGAATTTGTATTAAGTAAAATAAAGGCCAGCCACGATGAGGCAGTTGTATGACAGAAAGGAGGATACAGTCAAGTCAATCATGTCGCTTCTTCCACCGGGTCGAAGACAGAAAGGCACTCGTTTAGGCAAATGTTTTCCAATATGGCCCTGCAATGTAACAACGTAAAACATGCCCGCATTCCTAAACTCGGCACATCAACCTTGCGGTTTTTAATAATCCTGCTCAAACATATTTTCTCGAGGAAAATTACAGTAACTTCAAGTGTGCTGATTAACAATGATTGCTCTAGAACAGACTTGTACCTTCCATATGTCAAGCAACATCCAGCCCCAATGGTTCAACCATGATACCGAAAATTATTCTGATTTCTCCCAAATTAAAGTTGTGATAAGTTTTCACAATATTCCATTTTCAGCAGTATACATACGGTATAGTATACAATACTAACGTGTTAAGGAACAATCTTCAGTAAACAATCATAACACATTGGTTTTCAAGATTAAAGGACATGTCCAGTTGCTATATCTGTTGATCTTAAAAAGTGCAGTTACATAGCGGAGAATGATAAACATTGAAAAGTGTGATATTTGTCTGTGCTGGTTTTGCGCTGGTAAAGGTTTGGCATCTTTGTCATCAATTAAAACTCTGGTTGCTGAAATTAGGATTCTTCCGAGTTTCACGTCGAACGTTGGACTCGAGTTCTTCAATCATAAGATGTCGATGGCAGGTGGTCTGCCCAAAGAAACACAGTTTCAAAGTGGTTCTTCCCTAGTACCCACACTTTCACTGTGTTTGCACTTCAATCAAGCCTCGGTACGGACTGTCGCATGTCGGCTTGCGTAGTTGTACATGTATATCCAAGAGAGATGAAGATGTACGGAGTTGGAGTGGCAGTGAGTCCCATAGTGTAGCAGCAACTGAGGCAAAAGAGCGAGCACCGAATGTCTTGGAGGTTATTAAATGGAGGCTTGAGAAGATGTTGGTTGCGTGACCTGAGGGAAATTTGTATTCTGATTGCATGTCAATTGTCTCATTTAGTTTCATAACCATATACTGTATCTTCAACTATGGAGGAAATAAAGAATATCTATCTATCTATTAAGCCGGAGGCATAACGCCAGAAGAATTCGAACTTACCATTGAAATACCATCGAGTATGATCACTATGATATGTATACTTGAAATAAACTGAGGAATTGCAGCACCTTAACTTGTTATCAGACAAAGCAAGCACTATTTGACAATGGTTTAAAACACGTGTCAAGAACAAGAGCCTGGCCAATCTTTCAAAGATAATTTTATGTGGGCGTAACATTCGATTTAGTTTCCAGTTCTAGGTATGAATATGCTTTAGTATTTCTGAACAGTTAAAAGTAAAAATAAACTGTCTCTATGTTATCAAGTAAAATACCGTCTTAGTTATTCTTACCACGAGTTATGTGTGCTTATACCGACGTCCGAAACGAAAATAAACAGACGTTCAGAATGAAGAAAACAAACTATTGGCTATTTTCAGATTATTTGTTTCAGCACGATGCAAACTATCCTTGAAATTTAGTACATAATGACTCCGCCAACGACCGTCATATACCCTGGACTCACTTCTATTCACGACGATCGTCTAGAGGCGGTCGTTTTTTTTATCAATCAGTGAAGCTTCCATAGCGAAAGTTTGTGTCCAATCATGTAGCGCGTCTCTCCTACCACTTGGCTAAGTAAAGACGTTATGTGTTTAAATGTATCAAGAGTTACGTCTTGTGAAGTGAATGCGAAATTTCATTGGTTGTCTATATTTAGCAGACTTGGACTTTCCATACACACAAAACGACCACGGTGAATAGGAGTACATCCAGGGTATATGGCGGACGTTGGCGGAGTCATAATGCACTGGATTTCGAGGATGGATGAGAACCAAAAGTTGAGTTGAGTTGAAATGATGTTTTACGTTGCAGGCGCCATATTTCAGCCATAAGGCAACGTGATGTGCAAGAGGCACATCCAGCGAAAAGACAGTTCATAAAAGGGAACGACAGAAAGAAAAGTGAAAGCAAAATATCCTCATTTAAGTCGCCGTGTAGGATAAGCATTGGGTTAATAAGTCCCTATTCTATCTACGTGACACCGCGTCACTCCCCGGAAGCCCCACAGGGTTGATAGAGAATAAACCTGCCAGGGCAAAAGAAATGTTTGAGTTATTCGGATTTCACTGTCATTAATCCCTACCTTGACGAGTGGCACTTCCCTGGCCTGCAGTATGATGTTGTGTATCTCAGAAAGGTTCTGTCGTACCAGCGGGGGAATGGGGTTACAACACGCCAGCACTCCCTGTTTCTCTCTCGGGAGGATCTCTGACATCTGCAGCATCATGTGATTGGGCAGGACATAACTGGAAGATCAAACACTTGAAGTTAGGACAATCATCAGGAAACACTGTTTCTAGCCAAGTCTCCGTAGCTGAGTGGTCTACATGGCTGATCTTTAGTGCTGGCAATGGGTGCCTGACCCTGGGGTACAACAGAAGTTTGTAAAGGTTATACTAATTTTTCTTAGTATAGTTTTGTTTGAACGTAAGTAAACATGTACTTACATGACACAGACACTCAGATTCCTCTGCTTACAACAATAAAATAAACTTGCTCTGAAAGGTCATGTTGACCCGTTCTTAAACACGAAATTTTGACAGTTCTAATTATATTGCTTTTACCTAGTGTTACTAGACAATACTCTAATTTCTCCAGAGTACCACAGACCGGCTTGGCGTGAACTGTTAGGTGTCAACCAGACGAACACGTCAAGGGAACTTATACACCACAGAGCAAAACAGATCCAATTGTCTTTTAAATACGTACCTCGAGCACGAAATCTTGTCACACTTGTTCAGTCAGCAGGATTCCCATATTGCACTATTTTGATCCTAACTGTTAAAGTTTGTATTTTTTTCATTAGGTTTGGCTTGTCGTGTAACATTTATTTCAAGATTATTTTTGGATCTGAAAGGTAATGTTATTAATTTTCATTTCAACACATGCGTTAAGTTATATTATGCATTTCAAAACTGAAACCAAGATATTTCGTATGGATATTATTTTTTTGAATCAATCAGATAGGATTATATTTATGTGTGTTGTTTGGATTATATAATGACGTGCAAAAGAAACTATGCCAAATGGTTTTAATTGTTTGTCAAAGTTGGTCAAAAAGATGCTTGGATTTCAATGAGTGTAATGTAATTAACATTATGTCATTGATAAAACGTCCTTATCTTGAAAGGATATCCCCTACATATGTACGTGTGTGTGAATACATTCAGTAGTCTCTCAAAATCTTGGCATCGTTTTCTCTTGCACGTCAGTTTATTTACACGATTCGGATTATTGTGTTTGTCTAGTGACCATAACAGTCAGTGCCGGTCGTTTTGTAAAATTAAGGTACATGTATGTACCTTCGCTTAAACATGTATGTCACGCTGAAGAAATATCTACTCAGGACGAAACTGTAGTTCCATGTAAATATGAATCGATGTCAAGCAACGGAATACCTGGTTGGACGTTTTAAGCCTTGTACATATTTGTATTTGTATTTGTATACAACAATGCCAAAGAAGCGCACGTACGTAAATACATACATATGCAAATTTGCACAGTGAGTAAATGTGCATTAAGTCGGGAGGTAGTGCAAATGTTTTGTTGCGCATGTGTAATTTTGAACTGTGTGTATTTGGATCCCTGTACGCAATCTTCAACATGCTCAATACATTTGCTGAATAAATGTATGTTGCCATGGGAATGTTCTATATTCAGAACCAGACTGTTACATCGTACAGTGCATGATGTATTCATGCATATCCAAACGTACTGGATGCATTGCAATTTACCAATTACACACCAGAGCAGAATTACAGACAGAGAGAGAGAGAGAGAGAGAGAGAATATTTTATTTAGATGTCCAGTCCAGAATTAAAATGCACATAATCCCCACATTTAAAAGAGCACCCAGCCTTAATAGGCTTATGAGACATCAACAAATTTCAGTAAAATCCAAGGTATATATACATCATGCAACGAAATAGCTACAAGCAGGGTAATAATAAAAATAAAGACATCATATCAATGATATCAGCTGTACTGTAAAATACTTTCTGTTAAGATCAAGGTTTGCTCAGTTTAAAACACTTTTTGTCTGTGTTCTACGATAGAACATATTACATATTGTAGTAGTGTCCATTTTATGCCATAAATGATTTCGCCCCAGGTCAACACTAATTTACCTCCGTGACACCGTAATACTTTGTCTAGCGTCTTCTTACCATTCAGCTATCTCTGTCACATGTCGATGTGTGTCTTTGTCTTTACTGTCAAGGTAAATTTATGTTTCGTGCTAATCGTTATAAGTTGACATTGTGAAGTTTTGTGAGTAGTCTGAACTGAATCCGCAACTGGCTCTCCGTTGCTGGACCTGACCTCACTTGTAAATAGCTGTGAATGTTGCCAATTGTCGCCATCTTCATAAAATAATATTGCAAATCTCCAAGTTGGTCATCACTGAAGTTTGAAGTGTTAATTCCCCAGTCACAACTCTGTGACATTTTGGTGCAGAATCCGTGGAATAACTTTAGTTTATTCCATCGTTCCCGTGACCTGAAGCTCTACCATCAATCTTGATCAAGAAAGCAGCAACGTCAACGTGATGGAACGAAAAACATCTCTACCGTTTACTGTTTTACAACTCATTGAAGACTTCCAAACCAGAAACCTACCCCTCACATGGACAGAACAGGACAGTGTAGATCAACTAACAATCACGCTTACGTGGAGAGGAAACACGAATCATCCTGTGGCTGTAAGTAATAGTTGCATTGCCTCTCATCACTGCAAATCTAATTCAAAATTGATCAGAGACAGACGAAGATATTTTAGCCATTTAAAGAATGGACACAGTAATATAAAATTTGAGAAATGTGACGGTGAAGACTTGACTACGTCAGAAAAGAATTCCGCAGTTTGGGATAAATCGTGCCAGACGGTATCGTGTGACGTCAGTGATCAGTGTTTACAAACTGTGAACATCGAAAGTACCAACCAAAGTACAGGTACAGATTCGATGAACGTTGAACGTATATCTGTTGAGACCCAAGTGCCAAAAATGTTTGCAACAGAGTCTGAAATAGCCAGTAATTGTAATGCTGTGAGTGGAATGGTGCCAACTGAGACGACCTCCTGTCGTGTAACGGAAAAGGTCTCTTGGTCATCACATTCATATCATATTTGTTAATTTGTCTTTTGAAAGCTTGAGGGCAAGCTTTTTCAGGGGAGATAAATACTGTAGCAGTGCCCAATTTACGCTAGAAACAAGTATGCCCCAGGTAAAACACTGATTTACTTCCCTGACACTTTAATCCACTTTTTGTTTGTACAGTGTCCCCTTCCTGGTAATCCATCTCTCTGTCACTTGTCAATTTGTGTCTGTGTTACTACTCTCTGTAAGAGTAATTTATATGTTGTGTTATTTGTTTAAGATACGACTTTAAAGTTTACTTAGGCAGTCTGGATTTTCCGACTGACTCCGCAACTGGATATTCCGTTGCTGGACCTGCTGAGTTCTTATTGCTGTATATTCTGTTGTGCTTCATCAACGTGATTAAATAACTTAAAATTTGGAAGTTCGTCATCCTGAAGTTTCAAGAAGTTAATTCCCCAGTCACAGCCCTGTGACAATATGCAGACTATATTTTCTTTTATTGCTTGTATTGCTTTAGTTTTAAATGTATTAAAGTAACAAATTTAATTACTGTGCTAGTAATTGACAATAAACATAGCTTTGGCTATGATAAAATGCACCATTTCACACCATATTGATGTTCAAAATTAAAAAATCTCACACCTGCGTGGGGATACCCCCCTGCTTGGTCACAAAACATCCCTGTCAAATTACCCTGGGGGTTGACAAGGTCTATCTATGAGACTGTAGATACAGCTATACTGTAGGCCTTGAGCTAAAATGAATGTTGTTTTATCTACAAATCTACCTTGATTTGAGAGTGTCATTGGCGACATCAATATCCCCGCTTCCTGAATCGTTGCGCGTCGTGGTCTTGTCCTTTCAAGTCAAAACTCATTGGGTTATTATTTCCCATGTCGAAGTTTCGATCATCATACACATTGGAGTCGGGATCACGAAAGTTCCGCTGTTTGTAGCCTCCTTCATAATTCCCATTCGTCCCCCGGATCCGGAAGCACAGTCCCACAGAAGCCAATAAGACCAGGATACAACATAATTTTATATAAAGCTTCATTTTGGATTTTGCGTTGACACAGGAGCTCGGCTAGCTGGGTACTATCCTTTGTCATAGCAACAACGTGTATGATGTCACGACGACGTCACTTTTTCATTCGGATCGTGTCAACTCGATCGTCTTTTCAACAACAATCGACAAATATGTAGATGATGCCCAGTCAGTGGCCAAAATTGAGTTCGCAAAACGGCTCTCGCTAAACGGCGTCGGTTGCCAGTCCTGAACATAATTGTTGGGTTCTTCGTCCAACCGTAATAGGCGTAATATTAACGTGGAGGCGTAATATTTGACAGGAAGATATTTTAGGGGGTATTAATTCAGCTGACACCAGTTATTTTAAAAATAGCTCCCATGATTCAATTTTTGTCGTCTGCTTGCGTGATGCCTTCGCACGGCCATGCATGAGGTCCCGCCTTTAGAACCAGAAAGAAATAATTATTTCTTTATCAAAACAAGGTAATCTAGCTACAACATTGCAGAAGTAATCGGTATTATCCCAGAAGTGCCCAGTAATTTTTAAAACGTTATAGACAGCGCGGTTCTCAAGAAAATAAATCAAGATTGAGACGCCCACGAACATCTTCGCCACGGAGTTACAGAAAACCTTTTTCGGTTGGTGAAAAAGAATCGGCGCAGTAGGTTAAAGGGACATTATCAAAGTTGCGTCTGGATAATCGATCAAAAACCTAAAAAACGTACCTTGGCTCTTATTGTAGCCTAACAAAGAATCTTCGGCGAATGTTAGTCCGAAATATGTCTCTAGATTGATGGATGCCGCTCGATATAGTTTTCGGTAGTTTTCAAATTCAAAGTCCCGATATAGGAAATGCGCGCATTATAACGATACAACAAGACATCAGTAGAACTAGAAAATCCTTCCCGAAGACTCGAATACCGCGTAAGTTTGCAGATAACACATATTTTTTCAGTAATCTAACGTTTTAGGCAGGTACCCCTTTGCGACTCCAGACTGGTGTCGCGATATGACAGGTTTCGAAGGCCAATGCCTTCTGTCTCTAGAATTGTAAATTAAAAATCGCAAAAATATATTATAGCACAATCTAGAGACAGATTTTTCGGTCTAGATAATGACCAGAGTATATTTTCGTGGGTTACTGACGATCCGTACCCAAACAGTTTGTACTACTGCAAATTAGACGCTTCGTACATGCATTTTACGAGCGTTTCGCACCAGTGTTTCAAACCAAGTAGGATACGTTAGTGGGTATTGATAGCGGGTCGATTGTGTTAAGGACAGTCACATACAACACGAAACAAATAAATAGATCTGTAATAAAACTTTAATAATTGATAATAACACTAAAAATGAACTGATTCACAGTACCTACTCACAAGTTATTACAAGTTCTTACGTTTTACGCAATTATGCAAGTATCTAAAAAAGTTTGAATGTGAAGAACAGGCATAGGCTACATCTTCGGAGTCTAAAAAGGATCTACACCCCCTTTACTCACTAGGTTAATTGTTTAGGTGTTTTTAGAAAAGTATCATTGTGCCGGTGACATTGGATTAAGCCTACCGTCACAAACTTTTCATCAATGTGTACGAAACGCTCTTTATTTGGATACGAAAAGTCTAATTTGGGTGCAAACCATCTTTGGTACGAAGCGCTTGGGTACCAAATGTTAAGTACCCTATTTTCATGATAGGGCTTACTGTAGTCCCTTCTAGGGCCCGAATCAGCTCCTATGCCAAACTTAGCATTCCACAATACCAGCCAAGGGTTTGCTAAGGGGTACCTACCAGAAATGTTCAATTACATGTGTTTACACTAACTTGTGAATTGCTGCGAGAAATTTAAGTAATATTCGAGTGGTAAGTGCACTACAAAATGGTTCCTGCAGTGATTCTAACTCTCTTGTTTTTTTCATACTCTTGTCTCTGTAACTGTTCTTTTTCTGTCTTTTTTTTCTGCTTGTTTGGGTATGTAACGCCCGATATAAATCCCCACATGTTTGCAGCGTTATGTCAACAATAACATAGATCTAGCTAATTTCTGTAGCAAATCGTAATGAAATACTCTGTATGTTCACTTCCTTCCCAATTAACCAGCCAGTTGTCTGTATAAACGAGTCGATTAACTCCACATGTGCAGACGGAGCAAAATGGTGACGGTCATGTATATTTATCGTGCTGATCAAGCTATCGAGTTGAGGATTAATTTGAGAACTTACCACTCGAGCTACTGTTTATTTATTTTTAGGAGCCCGACAGAATATTTACTCCCCACGATTGACCGGGCCCCGCTAATTTTCGACGCTGGATCAATATGAAACATCAGATGCTGTGGAATCAGATTTCTCCATCACTAAACAGCAACACCAGCAACAGATTGTCTGATTAGTTTTGGAAAACTCTCATCCCACAGCATCTAATGTTTTGTATTGAAACTTTTATGTGGCATTACATTTACATGCATCACTGCAGAATCATTTTACACAGAATTGGCCATTGGTCGTTTTTGAGGTTTTCAAAGTGGTTGTTTTCGATTGGTCGTTTTCGAATCAGGTAATTTTCCGGGACATCGAACTCAATACAATCGCCACCATATTAACACTACTATCTCACCTCGTAGCACTGTGTTTGATATAATATGGATCTATGACAGACAGACATACGTAATGTTTTTCTCCATGACATATTTTCAAATAAAATAATATGAAAATAAAATCCCCTCAGCAGTTGTGCTTGTCTATCAGATCTAGTGAGGTTGGATCTCTGCTGATTGGACTTACTCAGGAAATGTCTGGTTTGGTGGCAAAGTTGGTCAATGTGTCCCCTGGTGCTAGCTGCTGTACATACGTAATACCAACCAAAGAACAAAATGGAAGGTTTATTCTTTCCCAAAATTGACTGCCTAGGCATTTTACAAGAATGCGTCACTGCAAGAATGTGATTGAGAATGTCGGTGGGTTAAAAGTTGCAACATGCTACAGTTGGCATGTGTGTATATATAGCTGTTTGAAGTTTTCTCACCACGAACAAAATTTGTTATAAATTCATATCCAATGGCAAAAGGCACAGAATAGCACAGTGTACAGTGTTAATGATAGTCTTCATAGTAGTGGGTTCAAATAATTCCAAAATCAACTCATTTTCTTCTGTGATACAGTCTGGACAGTCTGAAGGATTGCCAAAAGCCACATCACAAAAAACTTACTCGCCCAATGACTGACTGGTAATGTGTGAAGTGCCACTTTTTGCTCATGATTTCACCTGGTGCAAGTTTTACCTCATGGTTGACCATGGAACTCTTTCTTTCAGGTTGGTGTCAGAGGCAAGAACATTGTTGTGTTGGGTGTAGAGAAAAAGGCAGTAGCCAAACTGCAGGAGGAGAGAACCGTGAGGAAGATAGCACTTTTGGATGATCATGTAGCTCTAGCATTTGCAGGTAATACTTGATTTCTGTATTGCAACTGGCAACGAATGTTTAATAACTGGTGTTTGAAGTGCTGGGTGGATCCAGGATTTGTTTAAAGGAGGGAAACACCATAGTTCATGAAAGAAGTTTTGAGAGGATTCAGGGGGCTTGTTCCCTTCCCCTGGAAAATTAAAAACTTTACAAGCACAATGGTGCAATCTCTGCCCATTTCACAAGTTTTAATGATATTGCTGGGGTAAATTTAGATCTATCATTGCAAAAAAAAAAAAAAGATTTAAAGGGCAATCGGGAGTGTGTTTGTGTGTGTGTGTGGTGTGTGTGTGTGTGTGTGGGGGGGGGGTGCACATGTCTCCAGTGGCTCCTCCCTGGATGGATCCAGGATTTGTTGAAAGGAGGGGGCACAACATTTTTTAAAAACAGGGAGGGGGAGTTTGTTCCCTTCCCCTGGAAAATTAAAAGTTACCATGCACAATGGTGCAATCTCGGCCCACTTCACACTTTTTTTAACAATATTTTGGGGGTAAATTTGGTGCTAGTATTGTGTGTGTGTGGTGGGGGAGGGGATGCACATGTCTCCAGTGCCTCCCTGGATCTAGGCCTGACTGAAGTCTGTATTGTTTGAAAATTGTAATGCCTGCTTTCTATGTTGCAACTAGCAACAGGTGTTTAGTAACTGCTGTTTGAAATCTGTATGGTTTGAAGTTTGTAATGCTTGAGTTTTCTTTCCTACCTGATTTTGTTTACTAGTAACGTGTGTTTGAAATGTGTACAGTAGATTTGATATTTTATCAAGATAAAGAGTACATAGACATTCCTTTTAGTAATGTTGGGGGACGTGACATTTCAGGAAAGGCCAAACAAAAGGAATCAACTAAAAAGAAGGACCTCTCTTTCAAAGTCCTCAACCTTGGTTTCTTTAAGGTTCTTTTTCATTGACACTAACGGTACTTGTCTTCGAAGAAGCAGAATACTAAACGGTATCCACCTCACGTTCAACAGACACACAAGCACATTTCAGATTCAAATGGGGTCTGACTGAAAACATTTTAATAACTGATAAATTTGACCAGGAAAGCTTTAAGGGAACCTTTGGTCATCAGTGACAAAGCATAGCAATTACAAAAAATTGTAATCTATTGTTGAAGGCACCCATTTGTGATAACTGAATATTTTCATTCTTGCAGGTCTAACAGCTGATGCTAGAATTCTGATCAACCGTGCCCGGATAGAGTGCCAAAGTCACAAGTTGACAGTAGAGGACCCTGTCACATGTGAATACATCACACGCTATATAGCACAGCTGAAACAGGTCCGTTTGTACTTTTACTCTTTGACAGATACAACTGAATCGATCAAGCATTTGAATAGACTTTTTGCAAGACCCTGTGGCTTGCTAACATAAACAAAATCAGGTAATAATTTCTAGGACTATATTTCATGTCTGAGCAGACCAGTCAGAGAGTGGTATCATAAAGAAAGATGTGATTCAGTTTTCTGGGTCTCTATGTCTCAACTCGGTGTCTTGACAAGAGTCTGTCATTTACAATATATATTGGCCTGAATTAAATATTTTGACAAATTGTAGCCAAATATTTCTCTATTTAAACTTTTTGTCACTTAACCTTGTCTAACAAACCTATAGAATGTTAATGGAGTGTCACTGTAGCTAAGGGATCATGTACTAAAGTAACCTATGTGCTTGTCATATAAGGCATTTATACTGGAGTCTTTCACCTTTCTTCTTATCCTAATCTGTCAGGTTTAACCCCGTGGAGTGACGTGGTGTCACTTAGATAGAAGAGGGTTCAGTAACCCAATGCTTGTCGTACACGGCGACTAAAATGAGGATCTTTTGCTTTCTCTTTCTTACTATCGATCCTGTGTTGTCCCTTTTCACTCGATGTACATCTTGCACATCACATTGCCCTATGGCTGAAATATGGCCCGCTGCAATGTAAAAATCGATTTCACGCACTCACTCATCATGTACAATCAGAAATGTATTCGTTCAAGTTTCTGATCAATATCACGGCTGAATAGTTTCGAAACTTATTTTAGAACATTGTAACAAGTGCAGCCATCATCTCATTACGAATAGCTACCATTAAGAAGATCAGATTTACCGCTAAATGATGCAGAACGTTTGACCTCAGAAAGGCTATCATGAAAATGGGTTTTAGACGTCTCCCAGTGCACCAGTGCACCAAGCCGGTTGGGTAGCTTGTTCCAAGAAATAAACTTATATTAGTACTTGCAGTTAACGTTAAAAAACAAACACTTTGCCCGAATCATCTCGCATCTTTGTTCAAATGTGCGCAGGAATTACATTGGTTCCCTAAATCACATTACAAGACTTGAATAGTTGAGTCTTATTGGATTTTATAGCGACTTGCACAGTGCCGATTTGATTTGAGGATGCTCCCGCGCAAGCCGGCCGTGTAACTCTGTTACTCAGATCATTGCCTAGGATCAGGGTAGCGGTGGGAAAACGAAGTAATTGAATCAAGTGCGGGTCGAATTTACATGTTTACAGAAATGATCGAAACGTTACGAACATTTTGAACTGCGTTATGAATAAGGATAAAAATTATTTAAAACTTGTACTTGGAGAATCATAAAAAAATTATTTGACTTTGATTACTAGTTTACTCCGACATGAATGACGGAAACAAAATTAAGAGGGACCGAGATTATTTTACATGACAACAATTAAGTTTATATTGAAACAATTAACGATGAAAATATTATGCGAGACGTGACTGTAGACGTTAGAATAACACAAACGACTTTCTTTTTGTCAGATCTACTGGATCAGTCGATCCAGCTGAAACTGGGTACTGGTCCTCCATCAGGAGTGTTGTAAAGCTTCTAGCGCCAAGTGGCTGCTTGGGTTACATCAGAGTAATAATGCCGAGCTTCGAGCAAGCTATACAAACCTGGATTTAACGCTATACAAGACTTCACATTGAGCCAATGTAAGTTGAGCTTGCGCAGAAATCGAAATACCATCCGGTTGACGAAAGGGCCTGCTCGGGAAATCGTCCAAAGGAGACGAGAAGTCGCTAAAGTTAAAAATAATACCCCCAAAACGGGGAAGGAATGTCATTCGCTAGGCAAACACTCAATCACGGAATACAAAAATATGGCCGTCTATTTTCACTTGTTTTCGGCGCAGCACTTGGGCTTGCTGTTCTTTGTTCTATATCTACTGCATTGTTGCGAAACATATCGGATGTTTTCTGTTCATTCTTGGGCGCGGGATGGCACGTCGTCCCATCAATCTGCCATGTTTGGCGGTTGTGGTTCGAGTCCCGCCCGGGCACACCTGTTTCAGCCCGGAGAGACAGAGCCCCGACACAGACGTGATGTTGGTGAGACCGTGATGATGTGGCTGAAAGATTGCCGAAAGCCACGTAAAACCCCAAATCACTCGCCCCTTTCCTTCGGTCACCGTGGTTCTTCCACGGAGTGACGTGGCATCGTTGAGAAAGAAAAGGGTCCAGTAACCCAATGCTTGTCGTACACGGCGACTAAAATAGGAGTTTGCGTTCACTTTTCAGTCGATCTATCTGCACCTTGCACATCACGTTGCGTCATGGTTAGAGTGTCGGTCCAGTGATCTGCCAGCCTTAGCAGTCATGGTTCGAGTCCCGCCCGGTCCGTCTCTCTCAACCCGAACGGGGCGGGGTTGGCGCAGTGGTTACCGGACTGAAATCGCAATCGAGAGGTTCCGGGTTCGAATCCCGCCCGGGTCGCTGTCGTGTTGCCCGGAGATGGGAACCACCGTGACGATATTGTCACGTTAATCCAGACTCACTCACTCAACCCGAACATTGGAGTCTCACAACGATGTGACGTTGGTGACACCGTGGCTGAAAGATTGCCAAAAGCCACGTAAAATCAAAAATCACCCATGTTGCGCCATGGGGGCGCTGAATAGCGCAGTGGTTTGCGTATTGTCCCAGCCTTATTGGTATTGGGTTCGAATCCAACCCAGGTAATTCTCTGTCAGTCCCCGCAACGTAAAACACCAACTTAACTCGGCTCATCTCATGGTTTGTTTCGGATCACCTGAATTTAGAGCTTACAGGCTCCCCACAATTTAATAACATCAAATTTCCCGACGACTCTCATTCCCACAAGCCATTCACGAGTTCTTATGAACCAGAATATCGGCTTTTATGGTTTCTGAAATGTTGGCCTACTTAATAAAACTCTCCAGAGTGTCTGAGCCTTTGACATCAACAGTGCAAGCTTCAGTAACTCCATCTATCATCTCCGAACTGTCCAGA
>JAUELE010131265.1:0-14238 GCA_031471655.1 Diodora aspera
CAACTAACTCACCCAGTCAACTAACCCATTCAGCCAACTAACTCACCCAGTCAACTAACCCACTCAGCCAACTAACCTCCCCAACCAACCAATCTTCCAGCTAACCTACCATACCAACTGATCTACCCAGCCAACCGAACCACTCAAGTTCATATCATAACTTAGCTTTTTGTAGTTACACCTTGTTTTCAAGATTCTAATACAAGACATTTGCACAATCATCTTACCTAAGTTATCTCAGTTGTTTGAAATTCTTGTATTTTTTCCCAGTCTGCTTGGGGCTATAAAATGTGTTCAATCATATCTCTAGGTATAATATCTTACCTTTTAGCAACAAAACAATTATCAGTATAATAAAATGGAAGATTGCAAGATAACCATGTAGAGCAAGCTAGGGAAACATGAGACTTGATCTGATATTGGTAAACCTAATTTGTGAAATTTAATTTGTTTCTGGGAATGTGTGAAGTGAATGATACGTAACCTTTGGTTATCAGTCTCCTGTGAACTGTAAATATGATAACAACAGAGTTATGGAGATACATGACTCCAGTCTTCCAGACCATGACCACGTCTTTAACCGCTTTCAACTTACCAGCAAATATCAAATGTCATAACACTTTATTTGAAGATAGCCACCGGCAGGAGTCAGTTTAATAAAGTGTGGATGGGGGCAGGAGGTGGGGAAGAGGAGGATGGAGAAGAAGGCTAGACTGGCTTTTTATTTGATATTGTGTATGGTTAACCTTTCTGTCTTTTTTTCTAACTTGTTCTTTCGTTTGTCTTTCTCTGCTTTGCCTCATGGGCTTCTGGGAAGCGTGATGGTGTCACTAAGATAGAACAGGGGTCCAGTAGCCCAATGCTTGTCATATAAGGCAAGTATTAAAACAAAACAATATAATTATATTTGTAATGAAATAAATAAGATCCCAGAGTGTCTGCTCACTTCACAAGTTAAAAGTTGCAGCTTTCTGACAGGGAAAAATCTCTAGGCTGTGTGCTTGTTGTTACTCTCACAATACTTCAAGGTCTGGATGATGGACTATGATGTTACTGAAAGTTATTCAAAAATACAGTAGAAATATGTCAAAATGCAGATTTTTACACTCTTTGGTAAGCATTTCTGGTTAACACAACTCTATTCAGACCTTTAGTAAATGATGTAGCTCCAGTATTAGAATTAACCCAGAAAACGAAAACAAAACAGTAATGAAACCCAAATGTCATTGCCATGGATAAATATATATATCTTTTTTATTAGATATAAGGTCTGTGAGAAAGACTGTAGTTGTCAGAAGCAGGTGCCTGGTCAATGTCTGGGGTCTCGCCAGTCAGGTGATAATTGACATTCACAGACAGATGGTAAAATGTTCCGTGTTATTATTCACTTTTCACCTCATCAGCCAGACACAGTTATTAGATAAAACCTAGAAATATGATGACGAGATAGATCACCATATTTCCATACCTGTAATTCTGCCTAATGAACCTAAAAATGCATGATGTCACTAGAATAGTATTTGCATATGAGTAATTGTTCCAGCCAGAGAAATAGTTCAACCAAATAAAATAGTTCAACATAGTGAAATAATTCAACATGATGTCTGGTTAAAGATCTTAACATAATGGTCAAATAATTCAACATGGCGTCTGGTTAAAGATTGTAACATAATGGTCAAATGATTCAACATGGCGTCTGATTAAATATGGTAACATAATGGTCAAATAATTCAACATGGCGTCTGGTTAAAGATGGTAACATAATGGTCAAATAATTCAACATGATGTCTGGTTAAAGATGGTAACATAATGGTCAAATAATTCAACATGGCGTCTGGTTAAACATGATAACATAATGGTCAAATAATTCAACATGGTCAACAATGGCATAAAGACGTAAGGGAAAATAATTGAAATCATTTGGTATACTTTCTTTTGGATGTCAGTATATAAAGGTAAGAAGATAATAAATTGAGCACATCCATTTTAATTTTTTTCCGTTGAACTTGAACTTTGTCAGATTGTTACTAAAGTAGAGACAATTGCAGAACTTTTGATGCTCAGTATAAGTGGAGATGTTATTTGGTTTCCAGATGCACAACAAGGAGACAATTAAGACTAGCTTCTGTTTAATGCATAAACATAGACTTTTATCTTTTATTTAACAGTTATTGATAACATCTCCAAATATGTCCACGTGAGTGTCGAGAAAATCTTGTCTAGACCTGTCGTGACGAACCACCAAAAACCTGGCATGAAGATTTGACCAATCAATAATATGTTTACACTTATGTGACATTTACACTTGTTATCATTGGTCACTCAGGATGACTGTAGATTCAGCTGGCACTTTATTTTCACACAAGCAGACATATAACAGGATATATGCCACACTCTGTGACCAAGATACTGTTTCCTTTGAAACTGATTTTTGTGTTTATGAATCATTCTAAACTGCTTTATATTATATGAAGACAAAATTGGGTGAGTTAATTTTTATTTTTGCATTTCTGTGTAAATAGATATTTTAAATGATTTTGAAAGATAAGACAAGATTTATGTTTTCTGTCTTGTTTTTGTTGAGTTACATTTCAAGAAATTGGAATATCAATCAAGGTACTGATAGTTGTAGTGGTTGTTAATGATAAGGTGTTTTACCAAAATATTTGTCGCTTGAATTCTTGTTAATTCATAACATTTATGCCAAAACTGCCATTTGCTTTTGAAGGCATTGCCAAAACTTGTTTTCTTAACGTTTAATGTTTAATATCAAGAATATGTTGTGTGAATGATACTGTAATTCTTATCATATACCTTATAAAAGCACGCTGTTGGGCTTTCAGAAAAATTCACTTAAAAAAAAATAGGACTCCAGTAACCCAATGTCATACAAAGTGACCTTTGCTTTCATTTTTCTTCCAGTCAAGCTCTTTTATGAACTATTGTGGCTATCAGTGTGCACCTTCCTCACTACGTTGCCTTAAGGCTGAAATATTGCCCTTGCAACTTAAAACATCATCTAAACTCAACTCAAACTTAAAAAGCAATTCAGCAACATTTACAGGCCATTTATATACAGTGAAATTTGGATTAGTAAAAAAATCACTTAAGTAAAACATTTTCTGTGGTCCCGGTGTGTTTCTTCAATATATTTCACTATTTTGATAGGGATAAGTAAAATCGGTTAAGTAGAAATTCCAGATAATTAAGCTGTTTTTCAAGGTCCCTTCAATCAATTGAGTGAGTACGTGTCATCAGATACCCGGTAAGTAAAATACACAAGTGATCATCTGTATTGCAATTGTTCATGAAGACTTCAGTGGTTCCTAATGTGCAAACTGATGGGGAAAAAACTTGAACAAGCCCTATAATTTTATGTCCTTTTTATTTTTGTTTCTTATTGTGACTGCTTCGCGGGGTTCGGATAAAGTAAAATATCGGATAAGTAAAAAAAAATATATCCGTGGTCCCGAAGTTCTACTTATCCGGATTTCACTGTAATAGCTTTTTATGTTACCTATCTAAAAGTATAGAAAAGTTATTGCGTCCAGCTTTTCAAAAAACACTTAAACACCCTAAATTGTCTACATCTCCTTGATATTGCAGGCATGAACCTTTTATCCAGTGCTGAGAGATAAGATTAATTTGAAAATGATAACCCTTCCTAGTTGATGCTTCTATCAGTTTAACGTAAGGGTTAGTGAGTTAACTGCTGTCATTAACAGTTAAACAGTAGATCACTTTTGAAGTGATCCATCCACGTGGGTGGCCTGGATGATGTATACATAGTCCATGAAAAATGAAACATATTTCATCTGCACTGAGCACCACATCTTGTCAGTCTCTATCAACTGGTAAGGGGTGTTCCTGCAATCGATAAGCAATTAGTAATGGTGCTAATTAGGTACTAAGTATTTGTCCAGGTGGTTTCACAGAGACTTGCTGACATGTGGCGGAAATGGTCGTGATGGTCATAAAGGAGAATGAAAATGTTAGTGCAAAACACTTTCATGATGTCTGGACACACCTCAGATTTATGACATCAGTGAGAGGAACTATGTCAAGACTTTGTGAGGTGGGGTAGCTCTGAGCAAGAGATGTCTTGATCACAAATTCGATCTTAGTTTATGTTGTACCCTTGGTTGAGGTACTTTATTCGCTTGTCCATCTTGGGTGAGAATGGGTATTTGTGCTGCACTGTGGTGCATGGACTGAATACAAATTTCCTGTAACTTCCTGGATTATTTAGAGTTATCATCATCATCATCATCATCATCATCTTCTTGGATTCTTTAGACTTAGTATCATCATCATTATCACCATCATCATCTTCTTCTTCTTGGATTCTTTAGGGTTAGTATCATCATCATCATCATCTTCTTCTTTTTTCTTGGATTCTTTAGAGTTAGTATCATCATCATCATCATCATCATCATCATCATCATCTTCTTCTTCTTGGATTCTTTAGAGTTAGTATCATCATCATTATCATCATCATCATCATCATGTCAAGACCATAAATCAAAGCACAGACCTTGTCTTTGTCCTTGTTACCTGTTGTTGACAATATGTAAACACTTTTCTCTCACACTTATTAATGAGCTGTGTTTCTATTATTACTGGGATGTAACAGGGCTAGGCCTTCAGTAGACTTTTGTCAAGACCCTGGGTCAAGGCATAGAAAACTGAACATTTCCCTCTACCATAGCCATCTCTGCTTAGCCCTGCCTCAGGCAAGCAAGGCATAGAAAACTGAACATTTCCCTCTACCATAGTCATCTCTGCTTAGCCCAGGAATAAATATTTGCCTCCGATATTACATATATACCGGTAAATTTAGGAAGTTTATACAGCCTTAGGGTCTTGACAAAAGTCTAGGCCTTCAGGAGAGCAGGCAACTGGAACAAGGCCTGATGAGAGATTGTGGGAATGGCTTTAAGATACTGAACTGAAACACAGAAACAATCTAATCTCAGTGTATGGTTATAGTGTAAGATAGTTTAAATAAGTGTACTAAGGCGGTTCCAGGATTATTTAAAGAGGGCAGGAGGAGACTGCAAACTTTTTGGGGAGGAGGTCCCTATTCTAGTACACCTATATAACTTTCAAAAAAGGAAGGGTTCACCTCTCCCCTTCCACATGGGATCCAAATGGTGTACACATTTTGGTGCAATAAATGATAATGTAAGGTGGTTCAAATGTGGGACAAGTGGAGGAATATTAGCTGTCAGACAAAAGGAACAAACCCCTCAAGGTAAATATTATTTTCACCGCAGCTCATCAGGTTTAAATTGGTATTTATTTTACACTAATCTGCCAGGTTTCAGGTGTGTCGTTGGAGGTACTGGATCAGGTGAGAATAATATTTAGAATTGTCCCAATAAACAGAGTACCATGTGTTGGCTAGTGTTCGTGGACAGTGGTTTGATGATGAAATCAAAGTATAAGAAGTCATTGTTGTAAAAAAGATTAAAGATGGCACAGGAAATACAATATATTTTGTGGAACTCACCTTTTTTAGATGTCATATTAGCACATTTTCTTAACTGAGGTTTCAACTAATATTTTCCAAGGTTTGAATCCCACTGTCAAATGCATGATCAACAGGAACACTTGCCTGTCACGGGCTAAAGAAGTTAGCAAGATCAAGGGCAGATAGAAGTTACATGGGTCTTAAGCTGAAGCATAGACTAACACTTAGTCTATGAAAACTTTTCAATCCACAAAAAACTGCAATTTTCATTATTTTATTTTTTTAATGAAAAGGAGCCTTCTCTTCTCTGCTGTATCAAGGAACCTAGACTTGCTTTAATAAGAAACCAGACTTGCATAAATCTTGAATTTTTATTTTTTTAAAATTTGATTTCACAGTCATGGCGCACGACTAGCTGAAGCAATACAGTATACTTTTGTGTATGCAGCTTGGGTTGTATACTCCCAGGAGAATGGAGACTGTTGCAGATTGTGCACTGTTCCAATGACTGGGGTAGTAATATGGAACAATTTGAGTATTCACTGAGCATTTGAAGTTTAGCACAATTATTATTATTATTATTATTATTATAACTATTATTATTATAATAATAATAATAATTATTATTATTAGTATATGAATAGGGCCTAAGTAACCCAATGCTTGTTGTACAAGGTGACTACAATTGTTTACTTCTTTATATTGATCTTGGTTTGCACCTTACTCATTACATTGCATTATGGTTGAAATATTGCCCTTGCAACATAACACATCACCTCAACTTTCCCTCAGTGTGTACCTTGCACATTACTTTGTGTTATGGCTGAAATATTGCCTTTTGAGTGTAAAACATCATTTCAACTCTCACCCTTGCACATCACAGTGTGTTATGGCTGAAATATTGCCCTTGTAGTGTAAAACATCATCTCAACTCTCACCCTTGCACATCACATTGTGTTATGGCTGAAATATTGGCCCTGTAGTGTAAAATACCATCTCAACTCTCACCCTTGCACATCACATTTCCCTGCCTTAATTTCCCAGCCGATAATTGAGAAAGATAGAAATTGTATGAATAGTAAGACAGTCCTGTAATAAAATTCAGGAATGATTTGTTTCTTCACTATATTTGAAACACATTGTAATGTGAACTGATATTTAAAGTCAAGCCTTCAGAAATAAATTTTAATAATCTCAAGATGTTACTTCAGTAATAAAGAGATGCAGTGAAACACAATATGTGTTAATGCAAGATCCAGCAATGAATTGAAACCATCCATCTCTGTCAGAGCTGTGAAAGGATTCAATTTCTTTAAGTTACAATAGATCAAAGACAAGAAATATCAAGGCTAAAAATCAAAAACATTTTGAAGCATAAACTTTTCTTCTTTATGATTAAGATACACAGCACTCAAATGACTGATCTACAAAAAGATCATGCAGTTTCCTTTTACTACCAGGACCTGTAATAAATCAGGAATTGTGCTTGGTCCCATCAGACTTGGTATGTAGGCGAACACACAAGTTTCCATAGAAACCACATGCTGAAAATTAAACCAAACAAGTGTGTTTCTTGCATATCAATAAAGTGGTGTGCAGTCTCTGTATTAAGAGGTTGTTTGAGGATTGGTTAAGACATACATGCAGGTTATACAGGTAAGGGATTTGTTGGTCCAGAGATTTGTCTTTTGGTATTACTTGTTCGGGTTTAGAAAAAAATATAATGATGATGATGATACTGATGATGGTGATGATGATGATGCTAATGATTTTGATGATGATGTTTGTGGGGTTAGTGATGACGTTGGTAGGAGTGTTTATAACGGTTTTAATGATGATAATGGCAGGGGGGATAGTAGGGTAGGGATAACAATGGTGTTAATGATAATGATGGTGATGATGATGATGCTAATGATTTTGATGATGATGTTTGTGGGAGTAGTGATGACTTTGGTAGGAGTGTTGATAACGGTTTTAATGATGATTGTGGTTGGGATAGTAGGATAGGGATAACAGTGGTGTTGCTGTTGATGATAATGATGATGATGATGATGATGATGATGACGATGTTTGTGGGGTTAGTGATGACGTTGGTAGGAGTGTTGATAACGGTTTTAATGATGATTGTGGTGGGGATAGTAGGATAAGGATAACAGTAGTGTTGCTGTTGATGATAATGATGGTGATGATGATGATGATGATGATGATGATGCTAATGATTTTGATGATGATGTTTGTGGGAGTAGTGATGAAGTTGGTAGGAGTGTTGAAAACAACGGTTTTAATGATGATGGCGGTGGGGATATTAGGATAGGGATAACAGTGGTGTTGATGATGATGGTGGTGATGGTGATGGTGAAAATGATGGTGGTGGTGATGGTGAAGATCATGATCATGGTGATGTTGGTGGAGGTAATGATGATAAAGGCAGAGATGGTAATGGTTTTGATGATGGTAATGGTGATGGTAGGGTATGGATGATGATGATGATGATGATAGGAGTGCTGATGGTGATGGTAATAGGGGCGCAGATGGTAATGATGATGCTAGGATTGAGATGGCAGTGGTATTGTTGTTGTTGATTAAGATGATGATTATGAATAAAGATTATATTGGAGAAAGATGTTGATAAAGATGATAATATTGATGATGATGAGATTGCTGTGATGGTTATGGGGATGTGGACAGGCAGGTGCAGTCGTGACTATGGAATTGATGGAAACTGTCATGGAACTAATAATGTTGATAAAGATTGTGAATATAACAAGATAAAGCTGAATTCAATTTCATGATCCAAAACTTTTTTCAAAAACTTTCCCAATCAGTTTAAATGAATTTTATTGATGCTTCAATCATTATGAAAAGTTTTATGAGTACGGAGTTCCAAGTGGCAGCTAATGGTATCAAAAACAACTGAGTTAAGAAAGATTGAACCTGGTTCAGTATTGACCAGAACATCAATCTTGATGGATGAAACAAAAAGTAGGAACAAAGTAGCATCCGAACCTCATTTCATCTCTGACATGGAGCATGACACTTCAAGTGATCCGACGCATCAACTGTTGCAGACAAACAAATCTAGGAGTAGCTGTACAATGTCACGAATTCTTACGCTTTTAGCTGTTGTTTTATGTTTCTCAGAAAATTTAAAACAAACTGAAATATTGTTTTTATTAAAATCAATATTTCCAATAATGGCTCATGAATGAGGATTCTTTAGATGCCCTGAAATGATATTTAAATTATATCCTATTGATCTTTCAAAGAAAATTTGACCTTATTATCTTTATTTCCATAAGAGTTCACCAACCTGCCTGACAAATTTCACCATCTTGGAAAAAACAGGATTTTAATTATTTTGTAATAAACTTGATCCATTAGGATATGTTGCCTTAAAAATATACTGTATATGTTTTCTTATTAAAGTAATATTATTTTATTTCTGGATGTTGGAGAGAAATTGTTGTTGAGAGAATCGGCTTGCCTTTTGCCATGACCTTGTATGCATCAGAGATGTCATGTCATGACCACCTCAATGTCATGAAAACATTCTTCTCTGTCAGGAGATTCTTCACAAGGCTATTTTCTTCTTTAAAGATGGATCAGACTCAAAATCGATGCACATAACAGCTCAGAAACATGTTCTGTTCAGAAAGTGGCACATGGAAACTGTGAATTATAGTAGAAAATGGCCAACCATAGCTCTGATAATTTATAAGGGAAGATTTTAGGAGTAATACTCAAGTGGTAGATGTTTTGTTTGGGTGTAAGGTGAATATCTCAGACTCCATAGTATCTCCCTCAACAGTAGATGATTAACCGTTAGGCCAAGGAATTAACCCTAGAGGTCCAGCAGGGATGGGAGCCAGAGAGAAACAAACAATGTTTAATTGAGTGTGTTTTGATGATATTTCACCACCTTTACGTATATTTTGTCATGCTTATTCAAAGAAGGATAGGGAAGGAGGTAAGGTCTGGATATAGCCTGGGTGTTCAGCCTGGGTGTTCAGCCTTGGTGCTCAGCCTTGGTGTTCAGCCCAGTGTGATCAGCCTTGGTGTTCAGCCTGGGTGCAAAGTCTTGGTGTTCAGTCTGGGTGCTCAGCCTTGGTGTTCAGCCCTGGGTGTTCAGCCCTGGGTGCTCAGCCTTGGTGTTCAGCCTGGGTGTTCAACTTGGAGCTAACTTCTCAAGGTGCTGAAATGCCAAAATCATTTAAATGTTCTTAGAGAAAATTGCAAAAGCATGGACATTTTCTGACGTGGAAATAAACGGCATTGAAATATCAAAATTGCTGACTCCAAAATTCCAAACGCACTGAACTTTCTGACTTGTAAATAATGTCCGAAGGCATTGACATTTTCTGCTTTGGAGTAAACTTCTAACAGCATTGAAATACAAAATACAGCTGAAAGATTCTACTTTTGAAATAAATTCCAAAAGCACTGAAATTTCTCTCTTGTAAATTTTCGAAAAGCACTGAAATTTCTCTCCTGTAAATTGTCGAAAAGAACGGAAATTTTTCTCTTGTAAATTGTCCAAAAACATTGAAATTTTCTAACTTGCAAACAATATCCAAATGCACTGAAATTTTCTGACTTCAAAATTAATTCCGAGAGCACTGGAACTTTTTAAGCTAGGAAAATGTTAAACAAGAAGGACAACCATTCAAACCTGCCAAGACCACCTGGTTGAAAGTCCAAGGCCATTAAAGTTTAATTGGTTTATTCTTGTGTTTCAAATGCCCTCAGGTCCAGTTAAACCACCAGAAAAATCCCAGATTTAATCAAATTAGAACATTAACATCCCTGAAACACAAGCACATCTGCAAGACGGTGGAAAGAAATACTAAATCCACTCTCCCATTTTATCCAGAACTGTGATAGAGCGCAAAAAAATAAATTAAATCTGAGTCCTCTACATTGCAGTAGTTATTGCTTCAGTTAAACCAACCCGTTGTTGTAATAGAATGTATACCAGAGCACCTGTTTTCTCTTGGCAAATGTTAGGGAGACATTCTTCTGTACATGCGAGAACACAAAAACCTCATTATACTTATCTTACCTGTTTGCTTTGATTTGTATATATCTGTCTCAAGGGACCCCTGCAGGAAATAGGTAGATTGTAGAAGTGTGGACTATGCTTCTCTAATGGTGTTCTGATTACTTGGAAGGTGTTGCATGTTTGTGTGAGTGTGCCAGAGACCAACAAGACTGATCTGGATCATAATGGGAAATATATCAGATGATAATGGAAAATATAATTTGAAAGAGGATTACTTTATAAGGAAACTAGAAACTTTTGATTGTTAATTTTGTAATACTGCAGACAATTTTGTCGAAATAATGAATAAGAAACTTTTCTGAAAGTATTAGTCAAATTGATAATGGTTGACCGATCAGAATTATGTTTTGAAGAATTTGTGCGTGTCTAGCAAACAGACATGGTTTTACTCCATACTGGTGACGTCTGCGAAATGCAAATTTCTGATTTAACCCCCGATCTCTTTGAGGACAAGGGTGCCACCACCTAATCACGTCAACTATTAGAAACCATCAGATGTTATTGTCTACACCCCAATAGATGTCGAGGGTAAGATTTCAAACTGTTTAATTGAAAATCATCTGCTTTCAGGAGAAGCAAAAAACTTCCATATTTTATAATGCATTTAGTAATCAACGAGATATTTGGCATGTGGGGGGTAAAATATGATCCTGTCAAATCTATTCAATAAAATCCCTCCTAAGTAGCGTTGTTTATTGGATCTCCTGAAAACTGATGATTTTCAGATACGACAGTTTGGAACCTTACCCTCAATATGTTCATATTTCATCGCAAATACAATGTAGATCAGAATACATGTATATGGCTTGATGATCATCAATATCCCCTATTTGTTTGGTGTACTGTAATTTCTGATCCATGCTGCTTTGTGCCAATGAACTATAAAGCTCTCATTATTTGAAAAATGACACTAATCCACACAGTATTCAGAGCTTTGTTAGCTATTCATTTCAAATATTCCTCGAAATTGTATGGTCATGAAATAACCATATTCAAATTTTGATTAGGATATGTTACAAATCCCATTTTAATCGAGAGAGTTTCTGAATTCAAATATACACTCTCAAACATTATTTTAAATAAATTGCTTGCTTATTCATGAGTCCAAGAAATTTGAAAAGACATGGTAAGCCCAATATTCTTAGGAAACGAATTGGAGGTCTATTTTCAATATGGCTGCCTGAGGGAAATGATTGGTGTTTCAAATATGGAATATGGAATTGTGTTCATATTAGCTTGGTCAACGATGACAGACCCAGTTAAGGAAATTCTCATCATCTGTTCATTCGTATGTTTGCAATGTGTCTGGTCCTAATACATTGCTTCATACATTTATGTATTGTGGGCGACATGTGACTAGCGTTTTGATTATCTCCCCCTGGTTATGTTGACACAGAGTTATTCATGGCTGCCATCACTATGCCGTCAGAAAACCTAGAATTGCAGAAGGAATATTTGAAATCTTATTTAACCCTTCTTATAGTCAAGAGAATTATTCTCAGTTCAGAAGTCATGTGCAGAAGTTTAAAAGTTTCCTCGGTATGCAGTTCTAGCAAACAAAGGAGGACTTTTGGTGGTATACCAGTTTGAATTAAAGGTGAAATATTCAGTGACAGTGTAGGAAATGATCAAATATAACATCATTTGTTTTATTTGGGATCACATTTCCTAGAAAAGTAGCTATTAAGTTACTGTTGCCGTTGCGTCCCTCTAAAGATCAGCAGAATAGCTACTTTTCAAGGAAATGTGATTCCAAATAAAACAAATTATGTTGAAATAAAGGTGTTATGAAATAAAAGAATTTTCAAATGTTGTCTATTTACTGTCATTAATGATCCAATAACTTTAAGATGCAGTTGTTATTGGTTTGAAACCAAGATTCCACAAAATTTAACATTTACTGTACCCCAATTTGTTTCTGGGTTGTGATATTTAGAATAGGGCCCCAGTAACCCAATGCTTGTCATAAAAGGCGACTAAAATTGGATACTTTGCTTTTACTTATCTTTCCATTTGATTTCCTTTATGAAGTGTTTTCCCTCAGTGTACACCTTAGGCATCATGTTGCATTATGGCTGAAATATTGCTCTTGTAGTGAAAACATCATCTCAACTCTCAATTACACATACACAGTGCTACATTTATTTGATTGTGACCTGGGAACTCTTTTTTTTTAATATTTTTTTTGTGGAACTAACCATGTTCCATTTTTTTCTAATTGCAAGGACGGTACAAACACATACATGATTACAATGAATGATAACGATTTATGTTGCCATGGTTATCCTTTTTTGGAGTGGGACTACGTGACTGGTACATGCTCCCGCTTGCTTTCAGTGGATCTGTCTCGGTTTTTCCGAGCCTGGAGTACATGACACCAGAGGCGCTTTTCAGCTGTCATCCCTCGGATGAGGTCCAGTCTGAAAGTCACCCCAACAAGCGCATCCGTGAGTGGATGAGACTCAGACTGTGCGGTCTTCAGCCCCGCGCACACTGGAGCTACCAGCTCAGCTAAAATTCATTCGTGATTTTGGCCGTAAACAAGTAGCTTTCAGCTGCTCACGCGCACACTGGAGGATATAGCTTTCTTCCTAGCTCGGCGAAGGCCGGGAACAAATGGAAAACAAAGGTCATGTGACCAAAGACAATGGCCCACGCATGAGCTCTAATCAAAAGCCGTAAGCAAGTAGCTTTGTTCCGTGCACACTAGAAGGAAATTTTCATTTGTGGCGAAATTTATCAAACACGACAGATATTTGAAATAACGCCTCGAATGAGATGCACGAATGAAATTTGACTGAGCTGGTAGCTCCAGTGTGCCTAGTATTTATAAAACTCATTACCATGGTGTCTCATAACCACAATAGACTGTCATGTATTTTATTGAATGGGATGAGAAAACTCCTGGGAAAGGGACGAAAATGGACTGCCTGTCTTTTGTTATATAAATCACTTTAGCCAGATAAATGTGTTCGATGGCGATACGACCAAAGTTTAACCAGGATAAACACGAGTGTCAGTTTAATTTCCAAATCTACTTTGAACCGAAATAACATCTTAGCATTCAACCCGTCAACATTAATCACTTCAAATGGTGTTAACATTAATTACTTCAAGTGGTGTTATATTACCGACTTTGATTTGTGTTCGTTGCTAAGTAAATTTAAATAGATTAATGAACTGGATCGTCTGTGTTTACGATGTGCGCTGCAATATGTACAAATTTAATTAAATCTTCTTTCGAGGAGGGGATTGGAATTGGAATCACAAACGATAAATTTATAGGTAGCTTATGGTTTGATTTTGTCGAGATAAAACTTTATCTCTTAAGGTAGAATTTCGTATTTTGTGAATTGGTTCTCTCTGCGTCATTTTCAGAATTTCTGGATTAACAAATTTGGATTAGCTAGCTCTTGATTATGCATGTACATGCTGGGTACACGTTAAATCCCAGGTTTTAATTGATTGTGTGTATGATCAAACCTATTAAGTATGTACTAATTTGATTTGTTTACAAAAGAGTCTTTTTACTGAATTATACTGAAAGGCAAAAGAAACGACACCAATACATTGAAATAGGACCGAGATGAATAGATATATACTGACGTCCAAAAGAAAGTATACCAAGTTTTTGAGAGACTACTGAATAAATTCACAAATGCGTTGGATATACAAGAGATATCCCTTCAAGACTTGGAAGGTTTAT
>JAUELE010131376.1:0-14234 GCA_031471655.1 Diodora aspera
ATACCACAACTTCTCGTTTAACTTTGTCAGGTTTGCCCTTCCATATAAATCTGAAAGATTTCTTTTGCAGTTTATCTGTCTGGACATTTGAAGGATTCAGTAGGGAAGAAAATATATGATTCAGTTTTGGAAGTAAGAGAGATTTCAAAATCATATTTCGTCAATAGGGTGTTAAAGTCCGTGCTGACTACATATTCATTTCACTTTCTATGCTTTTTACCTTATCACTGTAGTTTATCTCTACCACGTTTTCCAAATCAATATCAAAATTTATCCCCAACAGAGTGAATTGTGTTTGTGACCAATCAAATTTCCATTCCTTACATAATTTATATCTTGATCTTTTTTTCAAACCAATCCACATGGCCGTAGATAAACGTTTTGAAACTGAGGGGGCAGAGTGACGGGGAGAGTACGAGAGGGGGTGTCCCCCCTCTCTTACAAAGAAATTTTTTTATTTTACTAACAAAATAAAGCGATTTCCTGGCATCTTTCATTATTTTATTGAAAGTTTTTTTTATTTTATAATTTTAATTTTTTTAAATATCATAATTGAAAAAATTCTTGGTGGGGGGCAACTGCCCCCCTGCCCCATAGCTATATACGGCCATGCACTCGTTGAAATCCAAGCATCCTTTTGATTAGCTATGACATAACGACGTAAAGGAAGATAATTGAAATCATTTGGTGTAGTTTCTTTTGTCCGGCAGTGTACATGTGTTACGTTAATTACTCAGATCTTTACTGAGAAACGCAGCAAATACACATCTCTATTTTTTTAATTTGGTAAGCAGGATTTCCTTACTGTATATCACTGTCCAATATGCTCATACTGGTAAGAGGTCGGATCATACGACGGACAAATTAACAATGCAAGTGGCTGTGAGGTGAGGTGAACTGGCCTTGTGCAACGCACGGAGGTCACGAACTTACGAAGTTAAACAACGTCGAATCCAGAGAGTAGTTGAATGTGTGATCGGCTGGCATTGGACAGCGTCTAGGCCTTCAAGGGTTCGGCCCTGCCTCGCACTCAGACTCTGACTATGTCAGTGGTGACTCAGTTCACCCGGTCGGAATGTAATAGCAACTGTGAAAGTTAACCGTCAAAATTTTGGCAATAAGCATGCATTCGTATTTGTCTGTGTTTGTGGTAATGAACTCACCCACACATTGCCCGTCACATCTGTCTGTTGTGGCTGTTCCGTTGCAAACATTGTTGCAGTCCGTGGTACTGTAGTAACCTGGTTTTCCTGTACAGAGTCCATTGCAGCTATCCACGCCATATGTGACTGAACGACCCGTGCTTCCGCCATAACATTCTCCACAGTCGTTCGTCGTGGCGCTCCCAAAACATACATCTGAACAGAGAAAGATACAGAAATGATTAAAATTCAATAAATACCCATTCTACGTTGCCTGGTTTCAAAAGAAATAGATAATCTGTGGATGCATAAGATCTGGTCAATGTATTAACTCCACACAGTGTCACATAAATATTTTCATGAGATACCAAAATGATCGTTTTCAGGTTATTCTAAGCTTTAATGGTGTTAGTTACAGTAGGAAGAATTCCTAACAATTCGGAATTAATCCTGTTGTTTTATGTATACTTCGTAAATGGTAACCCTGTAAATGTATTCACGGAATTAATCGTTGAGCGACGGGCGAGTAGTCACGAATACAAACGATCACTTCCTATCGCAATTGAAATTTAAACGGAACGGCGTACTGGGTCATACATGCGGGTCACACGAAACGTAAAAGGAAACTTTTCAATGTTACACTTTGTTTATATTGTCCACAGTTATTACAGCAATACTCGTCGCAGTGTCTCCATAACATTGAAACGAGTGTTACACACATTGAAAATTACTTAAAATATTAGCAATTAAATAGCACTGTTTTACACTTGCACGTGAAACTGTCATTTTTGCCTCTTGCGCTTAAAGGAACATGATCAGAGATGCAGGTACGCCAATCTGTGAACAGAGCTTGTCTTTCTGTTCATCTAGCAATATAATACCGTGCTGTATTTTCTTCCGATTTTTTATGCAAAGATTTCACACTAATTGAGGCGATAAGGAAAATGAATTTCCGTCTTCGTCTAACGCTAAAAATAGATTGCGCATTGCATTTGGAGGAATGTAAGCAAATACGAACTGGCTAAAACGGTGATATGCCATACCGATGATACATGTATGCGATTGGACGAAACGGTCACAAATAGACGAAACGGGGATAGATATGTGGTCCAAACGGTGACACTTTTTGGACACAACGGTGACAACAAAAGATTACACATGTATATATCCATCGATCATTACACTGAATTGTCCGCAGATTTTCGCCAAGTTTGGCGTGTCACCGTTTTGGCTTGTCACTGTTTAGCTACTACCCATAAAACGACGATGTCACCAAAAAGGGGAATGTATAGCAATTAATTGTCGAGTTTGAGTAAGTAAACTTTTCAGTGAATAAACTGGAACCGTCCATTATTTGCAGTAGGTTTCGCCGTTATGTAATTGATGTATCGATGTTTTAGTCAGACCGACTTGAACACATTTTTAGTTTTTGTTTGGTATTGGAGATGCAACTCTGATCACGTTCCTTTAAACACCAAACCCATTGATTCAATTCTGTCTCTGAACCATACTTTTGTTTATTGACTCGCTGTTTTAATTTGAACGGGTCAGTATTGCATCAATAATTATTGTCTCCTTGAAACATGAATGTTTACAAACTGGACATATGTTTTCGAAAAGATCAACCAATAGACCTAAAGTTAGTATGAAAAAATACAAGAACATTTACAAATAAATTTTTATAGCCATTTTATTAAGTTTACACAAATATTTTTTGCAAATGTATCACAGACTACTTTAGTAATCACCCACTTGGACTCCATTCCCCAAAATGAACAATCTCATAAAAACGTATTCCAAAATTTCTACATGTGATCACTTGTTAACACCCAGGATTTTTGCTATTTGTTCCAGATCAAAACAAGCTCTTGCTGAACAGACGGATCAAATCAACAGTGAATCATATTTAAATGTGTTTCAAAGCACTGTTCTGAAGTTATGCATATATTAAGGCTGGGGAAAGAGAACTTGTTTGAAATAATATCGCCACAAGGATGAAAGAGATACCAGACAACAAGCATTTGAATGAGAATTAATCAGTCTCTGTAACCTCATCCTAACAGCTGATTGGCTGACACAAAAGGGCCACAGATATTTTCAGACTGTCACAAACAGCAATAGTGGAACAGAATAATATGGGTTTAATTGACATTACAGAAATACCAAGAGCAACCTTGAAGAGCTGAAAGCCAGCCATCACACTGGACCGAAGCCACACAACAATCTGAAGAAATCCCTTGCTGGTATCGAATTACTACTGTTGTCAAATCAAGATCTTGCAGCCTTCCATATACCAGGGCTCGAAATTAGAAAAATATCAGGTGTGCCCTTGGGCACTGTAACTAATTTTTATGCGTGCCATTTCCAATTTTGGTGTGCTGAATTTGTACTCGAAGAGTAGATCATAACCATAACATGGTTCTAGATAGTCTACTCAGGTACAGCCCACCATCATGAAAGTAAACTGGGGCACAACATCAGCCACAATGTGTAATATTTTTCATGAAGTGTCAACTTTCGAACTGACAAAAAACACGAAATGTAAAAGTTGTTCTACAAATTTTAAAACTGACTGTGCCTGTCGGGCACCCTCTGCAAAATTTACGTGTGCCATCTTTGATTATAACAGTGCCATGTGTGCGGCGGCACCACTAATTTCGAGCCCTGTCATCATAATTAGTCCGAAACTAATAGTATCTAAGATGGGAACAGTGGGGAACATCTTCTAAGATCAGTTGGTTTGACATGGAATCACCCAATATTATTTCTTTTATGCAGTCCACAAGTTGCGATATCCACGTTACTGCGTGTTTGAAAAAAAAGTTAATTTGAGTCATGATTTCAGTGTTTAGGATGTACGTCTTTATCATTATCTACTTTTAGAACATGTTCATTATGTTTTGATTTGCTTAATGAATAGACATAGCGATGAAGATAAAACACATTCTCTGGATACATACGTTATTGAATTTTTTTTTATTTATGTGCAAAATAGGGATACGTGACTAAACATGTAGATATCGCATCTCACAAAAACTTGGCTGTTGATCTTCGTTCCATCCAGGATTCAAAAACTGAATTCTTTGTTATGAGTTCTATTTGCTGAAAGCTTTTATCGGTTAAACATTTAAGTTCCTGTTTTATGTCTTTCCACAATATTGCCCTATTTCCACAATACAACGATGAATGTAGTGCCTCGTCAAAGAAGACTGAAGCATTGCTGATGGTCAGAATCCAAGTACAAGTATTAAATAATGTTTATAGTTTGAGAGTGTCATTACAGCTTATGTGCAAAACACTGGATATAACTGACACCCTCAATCTATGAACTATTTTCTTCAATGACTCAAGACAAAAGACTAAACAAATAACCTGGCTGTCTAGAGTATATTTCATACCCTTAAGATAATATTTGGTACGAAGATAGTCTTTACTAAAAAACATTGCATCTGAATACGAAGAAGTGTGATTGTGAAATTCAATGAAAAATACAAACTCATTTTATACAAGAGTATAAAAGTATTGTCAGGGTACCGTAAATACCTAAGGGAAACCTGAGCTCCAGATATATAACGATAGCCAAAGATGCATTTATTTACATTTAGTTGATTGGTAAAGGCAATCCACTTAGGTAAGCACTACCGGTATTGAAATTATAAATAAATGTTATCGTATGTATTGTTGCTTTATGTAGGTGAATTACAACACATACTTCAGGCTCAAGTATCAAGAAAACTAATAATATTTCTCAGTTGAATCTTTACATGCTCTTCGTACACATACTCAGCAGACAACTAGATCTATCCACATTGATTAACTTTATTCATGACATAAAACATGTAAGATATCATTTGTGCTATATTAATTATTTTGAAACACATAAGATCAGTTACGAAACGTCTGATTTGCTAGAGTACGACTGTTTGGGTACGAAACCTCAGTAACCCGGTCCTGTGCACGCAGACATTAAGTCAGATTGAATTAAATTTGCGGTTGTATCTTTTTAAATTTGCTATATACCCTTTGCATTTAAACTTCTTGCACACAGAATTTTATTTTGTCCGGCTGACGATTTCGTCTGCTATTCCGTCATCAAGTTCTGTGACAGAGCGAGCTGGATCAAAACAAACAGCATCAATGCACTCGGTGATAAAACATGAAAACACTTAACATGGATAAAATTAGTTACTTTATAGACAACGTATTACAGATTAATTTTGAATTAATGAACAATATAAATTCTAGTAATTTGACTGTGTATAATATACCCTACATCAATGTGTGTCTTCTTTGTTTATAAGAAGTTTAAAAAGTGACATTACAATGGAAAATATAGCATTCAGTTTTAAGCTAGAAAGCTCTCGGATATCACCATTTTACTTCCAAATTTTCGGGGGGAGACCCCCCAGACCTCCACCCTAACAGGAGGGCTCGCCCTCGTGTACCCTCCCCCCGCTGCTAGCAGTTAGCAGCAAAATGACCATCTGTGGGTCATGGGCCTGTTACTTTCTCCCTTTTACCTCTTAAATCATTTCTTAATGCAAGAGGCACACCAGGTAAAGGGACATCGATCGATAGTAAGAAAAAGAAAGCAAAAGATCCACATTTTAGATGGCTCTTATGGCAAGCATGAGGATACTAGAGTCCTATTCTTTCTGGTGTTAGAGTGACACCCCCGGAACCTCCACGGGGCTGTCCAAGCTTGAACAAACTTGAATAATGACTAAACCTTATACCCCTATATTACATACCTGGATAAACAAAGAGTATCAATTGACACTAGTGTTCCAGTTCAAACATGCATAGATTTATTCCTAAACAAATAGGTGTAAAGATCAGAATATTTCAATCACAAGGACTCATTTGGGGCTTATTTGAAGTAAAGCTACTTACTGCTGTACCCATTCTTCTTGTTATTATTGTTTGAAAAATCATTTTTCTGACAATAACAACGAGCAAAACGAAGAGTTAGTGAAATCTATTTCCAGCAAGTTAGTCTTGAAGCATGTGCACTCGAAATATGACAAGAAAAAACATGTCAGTCCATACAGGGTATTTTTTGCTTTAACCACTTAGTGACCGGGGAAAAAATTTAAAAAATGTGCCAAATGACGGGGAAGCACGTGGAAAGATACCCTCTTTCTAAGCATGTCCGCCAAAAGAATTTTCAAATTCCGTCAAAAATAAAGTGCCTGGAGCGAAAAAACGAAAAAGCCTGAAAACGCCCGCAATATGACGGATCCCGGTTTGCTGCACAGTTTGGCGATATTAGAAGTCTGTGCGCGAAGCCGGGACTCGCAATATTACGAGAATTTTTCGTTTCTATGAAGACAACTTTATAACTGTCTAAAATGTAACAAATTAGAGATTTTGATTTATTATAACGTAGTTACAGTTTGCAGTAGGGTTGACTAACAATTTCTACTAACATATAACAACATATTTCCGAACTAACCTTTCAGAATGTTGATAATTATCGGCCACGTGGCAAGTAACGTTTCCGCCATTTTTCAAAAAGTATCAAGGGTACTTCCCGTGTTCTTTTGGTAAATATCCTTCAGTAACATGATCTTTTACACCACACACTGCAAATTTATCATTTGTATTCCTTGGTTCACGAAGCCCGAATATCTTTAAAAATTAATTTTTTTAAGTCCATGAATCACTAATCCTCGAGATTCCAGCACGTGACAATGCCAAACTCCTTGCTCTGCAGAGTTGCAGAAAATGAAGGGGTGTGTAATTTAATTCCCTCAAAAGGCACAACTAAGCCATGTGCCCGAAGCGTGTACCAAGTTCGTGGAAAAGAAACCAGTGGTACCAGAGTTCTGCTTCGGAAACCACGCTAATGCCGACACTGATCCCGAAGCCAAAAACAATATGTCCCCCCCTCCTTTGAGGGGGAGACATAATTGTTCAGAAAGTGGGGGGTGTAAATTAAATATGATAATATTTCAACCACTGATTAGAAACAGTAACACATCGAAATTTCAACATCTTAATGTTGATCTTATCATTTAGTGTAGACGCAAAAGCAGATGTCGACGCTGGGTGTATTGCAATAGCTCTTCTGTGCTAAAGTCCAGGTGAGCTAAAAAACAGGTCCGCACTGTGCTTAGCTGCTCCCACCCCTCAAGCTTGTACATTAACTGCCGCTGTACGGAGTTTAATAAATGTTTGGATAAACATAGTGACATGTCACAACCTTGTGCCAAATATAACCTGAATGTCTCGAAACTAATCTATACAAGAAGATTACTCAGTTTGCGAAGGATAAGGTGAGAAACCAAAGAATGACAGTGGAAAGACATTTTAAGTATCAAACATGTTATATATTTTGTGTATTAACCCTTAACCTGCGGCTATTCTTTTAGGGCTTATGAGCTGGCTGGCGGCTATTCTGAACGACAGTGGAACGATTCCTGAAGGAATCGCTATAGAAATAGCAGATTTCTCTACAGTGGAGAAATTCCGGCTTCCGCCAGCCAGCTTGTCAAAGCTAGTTTCGCCTGCCCGGAAAATATCGACTGCCGCAGGTTAAGGGTTAATCATGCCATGTTTAATGCACACTTATTGTTCCTAATGTTGTTTTTGGAAAGGACAGACCTTGATTTGATTATGTATCCAACTTTAAGACAATTGATTTACAGAAATGTACCTTTGCTTGTACATTACCAGTACTGATCATTAACTGTTGAAGATAATAGAGCAGTATTCATACCATGGACAATGACTCCTTCTTCCAAAAGTGCCTGCCATATGCCCACTGCTTGGTTACGTGAATGCACCAGATTTGTATTCTGCAGGACCCAGTCTACCATCTCAGATCCTACCATACACCGTCGATAGGTTCGCAGGTGATACTTCCGATCCCTGATCATGTGAGGAGTTCTTGTCATCAGCACTGTGCGTATCACATGGCCACCATGAGATAGTTTCTCCGAGGGTATCTGTTTTCAAAGAAAGAGGGATATATTCAATACCACAAAGGAAACAAACAAAAACAAAACTGAAGCTGGCAGATCTATACTGTTTACAAGAAAATACCTCACATACATAAAGTCAGTTTTACGTTCCTCACGAATTGTCATCCATTAAAACGAAATCATTATCAATGGCACTTGCATATGGCCTGATGATAGGGCGACAAACTTTGTCACAGTATCTCAGAGCAGTCAGACTACCATTCCCAATGATGTAAAGATCTTGCAGATTGTTAATTGTTCACTCATTTTAGCCCTGGAGTATATGAAGGAGCAAGCAAGAGAGATTATCTAATTATCAACTCAGGACAGCAAATTGTTATGAGCCACAGATATCTTACACATTCTTGTTCTATTCAGGTGCTACTTGAGTAATATCTTTCAAATATTCTCCCAACAAATTGCTCAGTGTGATCTGTAAATATATTTTTATTTACAGAGGGTGCATATTGTATATTTCATTGTGCTTTGTAAATACTAAGGTTTGGACCTAAATGTTTGTATATTTTGTATCTAGGTCCTGTCTCGGTGTCTCAACCACCAGGTGTATTGGTTAGCAACTCTGTACAACCCATGGGGTAGGCTAATGTATATATTTGAGTATTTTAGCAGTATTGGTCATTTGTATATTTAGCGTGTATTGTTCATGTACTCTATCGAAAAGATTGCTAAATATGGTGTGAATTATTATATACTACTCAAAACAATTTAGGGAACACCCCAGTTTTGAACACTGAATTTTTGTTCTCTTAGAAGAATGACAAAAAGGTATACTTGTAATAGGCTCTGGGGATAGATGTTAGGACAATGTCTGTATCCATCATTTTTGGACCCAAACATTGAAATCTGATGCCGATGAAAGTCATCAGACTACGTTGAAGGTCAATTCATTTTCGAATAAAATTTTGTTGTGATAGCATGAATGCAGCAGGCATGAAACTCATGCACATGTTTTTTGTATTACATTTTTCAACAGCAGATGTCTCACGCATGACACATGCAAAATTACGCTTTAAAAAGCCATGGCGTTGTTCACTTTTTCATCCCTTCATCAACATGCCTCAAAGAAGACATTTGATCATTGAGGAGAGAGCAAGAGCAATTGACTGGCTAAATAGAAGTGTTTCAGTGTGGGAAGCTGGCCGCAGACTCAACGTCAACCCATCTGTCATTTGCAGACTACGTCAACTTTTTCAACAGACAAATACTGTATGTGAGCGATTTAGGTCAGAACGTCTGCGTTCCACTATAAGGAGAAGATCGTTATCTCCTGATGGTGGCATTACGGGAATGAACTGTCACTGCTAACCCATTACGATGACAACTGAGGAACACCACTGGAACAAGCATCAGCAATCAAACCGTGAGGAACCGGCTGAGGGCAAGTAATCTCCGACCTCGACGTCAGGTCGTCAGACCACGTCTGCTTCCACGTCGCAGAGGTGCTTGGGCTAGACATCGTCGTCAATGGACAAGGCAACAGTGGTAAGCTGTGCTCTTTTCCGACGAGTCCCGCTTTGCTTTACAGCAAAATGATGGTCGTATTCTCTGGTTTACAGAAGAGCTGGTGAACGTTTCGCAGACATCAACGTTCGTGCATCATGTTCTCAAAATACCAATACCCAAGTAATTATTGCTTGAACCTCTTGGCTTTTTCACCCCGTGGGGCATTCCGGGAGTGACGTGGTGCGCTATGACTGAATTATTGCCCCTTGCAATGTAAAAATCCATTTCACCCACTCACTCTTGGCTTTTTCAGAATTACATGTCTTGATCGAGCTGCTCTTGGATTATTTATCGATGTCAGTAACACCGGAGCCAGAAACGGTATAAGAAAGCACTTATCATGCATATTCATGAACTAACTTCAGCCAATGGAAGGAAGCCAAGATAAGAGAGAATATAGAAAAATCGTCATCTTATCTTTATTGGACTTGAAAGTTAAAAAGATATGAAATGAGTCATATGAAAATAGATCAAGGTCAGGATCTTGATCAAGTGCTGATATTTACAGCTTGAGTTTTCAGGAAGTTCTTTCTAGAATCGCAATTTTAACTGAAGATTTCGAATATTTTATTAATAGAGTAACGTTTGAGTAAAGCTAATGCTTTTGTTAAGAACGTGTCATAGCTGTTTCGGTTTTATCACACGTCCGTCAACAATACCGAATCTGATGGTCCCGAAAGCCCGTCTCACTTTGCTGATTATAGTGCAGACTGTTAAAGCGGATCACAACGCACGTCTATCACATTGGACTCGTTTGAGGTATGTAAGCTGAGGGAAATATGGATTGATATTAATTCAGTTCTATATATCTTCATCGAGTTCTTATAGCAGGACAGCCTACAATGACTTCGTGTGTTTGTAATCTTTACATAAGCTCTTCGTTTACAAGAGGACCTTTCTGTTGGCACTCTGCTCTGGGCGACAAACCATCGCTTTTTGATCTTTCTTCATATGTAATGGTGGCCAGGAAAAACGGCAACTGAGAGATAATGGTAAACAAGAAGCTGTTATTTGAATTATTCTTGTTGAAACTGTTAAGTGTAACATGGTTTACGTTTTTCGAATGAAACTCTTGTTGCTCTCGACAATATGTTCTGTTTCACACTTTGCACATAACCCACAATATCGTATACAACATATTAGAAAGTTTTAACTGGAGCCTATGGTTTAAGAACCATGTGAACATAAGGTGTTTTAGTAGTATTTACATATCAAGAGAACCCAACTAAACTGACAAGCAAAAGAAACTTTACGCCGAGTTAGAATGTGAGAGGAAAGAAGACATAGATATCGACTGACAACAAGTAATGAACTATGTCATCATCAGCGGTAATGCATTCATACAATCAAGTGATTCGTTTTAATCTGGTTGCGTTTCCGTTATCGACTTGAATTACAATAGAAACGAGTTTGTAGAGGTTTTTTTATCCCTCAGTTTAGATTTTCTCGCCAGACCATTGCGCACTTTTACGTTTCATATTACGTTGATAAAGACAATCACAGTTCGATCTGAAATATCACATAAGCTTCCCAACGGGTTCTCGCATACTGCAATACCAAAAATAAAGAGCTTCTCTACTTTTAACTACAGAGAAGTGTATGTTATAAAACTGTAAGCTACAGAAATTAATTTAATTGCCCAGCATTAATTACATTTTTAGGATTTAGTTTCAACAGGAAAGGTGGTAACACTATCATACGTGCCATTAGAATATTTTGTGCGTATTTAAATGTTTAGCTGAAAGTGTTCTTCGCGAATATTCAAAATTACCACGCAGTTACAAGAGCATCCCTTTAAATTTGTATTCTTTTTCAAACTCTTAAACTCAAATGTTAACAGTCGTAATAGACGTAAAACTAAGCTTAATGTGTTTGCTAAGAAGTTCATTTCTAAATGTAATGCTGCAACGCATCTACGTATTTCTTCAATGTGACAAACAAAAGCATTAATGTCTTTTACTGCTATCACTTGTATCATCACCTTACATACTTTTCTGAAACTATCAAAGGTCATTTTATCCAGTTGCCTATCAATGATGTGAGCTAATTGCAAATAAATCCGCATCTCTGGTCTATTGCGACACTGAAAGTATCAATGGAGTCAATGGAATCAATGGAGTCTGGACACTGAAAATGAAAGCTTTTCGAAGAAATATTTGTAATCACTATATCATGCTTCAGTGATAGATAGACAGACCGTCTTTATCTGCTCAATTAAAATACTGCAACACGCGTTCGTGTAAACTTTGTTATCGACTAATATGAGAAGCTTGCCTGTGAGCTCAGCCTTTGAAATAAGATTGTGTACGAAGTTATCTTTAGACAACACAAATAGAAGCATTAAATGCAATTGGAGCTAAGGACAATTGCAAGATCGTTAGGGAATTTCAAGAGCATCATTTTGTACAATTAAATATAAGTTTCTCAAATAGTCTGTAACGCGCAGAGGTGGGAAACAATGCATTTAGGATTGTACATGTGGAATGTACATTGAAATATTTTGAAATATTATATTCTTATGCGTTTCGTTGATTAATACAACGACCAGAGTGTCCAAGGGTAGCTTTCAAAACAGAAACTCGGTCGTGATTACAGTATCTTCCTTGTCTATATTATGTAACTCTATCTGAGCCTCTTTAAGTGAAGGGGAATTAATGTCACTCAACAGAAATCACATGACCGATTAAGGCCAAAAAAGTCTCGTTTCTGGTATCTGCGGGCGTCAATCTCAACCCCGCGTCAACGTTTACCCCCCGGATGTTAATTGCCAAGGGCAGGTAACTCTAAAATCTGTTTTCCGGATTTTAATCATCAGGGGCAAGTAACTCTAAACCGCGGCTCCGCAAACGAAACAAGATGGAAAATTTATTTTTGTTTTAAGTTATTACAAGTTTGGTATTCTGATATATTATTCGCTTATCTGTTCATACAGCTGATAATAGAATAGTCAGTAAAAAAAAAAAGAAAAAAGGAAGATCGCATCAACGCATCATATTTGGCTGGGGCCAAAGACCAGAAACTTTAAATTTTTTATTTTTTTTTTAGGTCTAATGTAAGTTTGCACACATTAACCTGCGGCATTTCCAATACCAGATAATATTCTTCTTGCATCGTAATGTCGGTATGGGTTCATTTTTCATGATACTTTATCGTCACAAGGTTCACGTATTCTCTTCATGCCTCCTCTTTCTCGTACACGTTGAAGCTCAGCCCGCTCGCACCCAATTCCAATCAACAGTTTCAAAGACGGCAAGCGTTGGCAAAACAAGAGTGTTCTCACAGTTAACAGATACTTAAAACTACGGTATGCAAATGACTTGAAGAAGCTTCAAAAGAGATCCTAGAAACGCAGTACTTAAGGTCATGACTGACAGACTAATTTAAAGTGGTCAGTAAACAATCCAGCTGAACTTGTTTACAACACACAAATGTATTTAGCTCGCTTTGTGACCTTTAAAATTATCACTAAGCTGACTCTAAGACAACTTAGAATTTTACATTACAACTTCTTTATGGTTTCTCAAGTGACGGTTTGACGGTGTTCTGACAAAATCATCAGGCATAAGAAACGTCGCCATGCAGATAATAAAGAAACTGACATCCATAAAGTTCGGAGTTGCTCGGTTAACTTCCGAAGTTACCAGTCAAACACGGTAGTTGACTTAAAAGTTTCTGGTTAACCACAAAGCAATACAACTTGCTGAAAAGACACCGTGGGGCTTCCGGGGAGTGATGTGGTGTCACTTAGACAGAATAGGGCCTCAGTAACCCAATGCTTGTCGCAAAGGCGACTAAAATGGGGATCTTTTGCTTTTCTTTCTTACTATCGATCCTGTGTTGTCCCTTTTTCTGATGTGCCTCTTGCCCATCACATTGCGCTATGACTGAAATATTGCCCCCTGCAATGTAAACATTCATTTCACTCATTCACTCACCTTGCTGAAAATCAGCCCCTCCTTGAACTTTCGTGATGCCTATATTTCAGATGACGGATTAACTCCGGGCGTAGCCTTTTGCATGTAATTAGACACAGATTCCCTGAACATCAAACTTCTTAAAATAATTGAGGTCCACTATTAACAAGGTCTTCACAATCTCTAAACACTGGGATAATTATTTCATGTTAGGTTATTAGCCGAAATTATTATACGTTCGGGATTTTAGCAATAAGATATTAGTTACATTGTTTTTAGTGGTGTTGATGAATATACGTGTTCTGTTTTTATATGTATTAGTTGATTAAACCCAATGTACAGTTTGAAGACATTAGTGTTTGCTATGACATGTGAAATAATGTTTCATGGTTATCAGGAAGCAATAGGTGAGGTCAGTTGGCCTCGTGCAACGCACGGAGGTCACGAGCTTGTGAAGTAATGGAACGTCAAGCCCGGAGAGTAGTTGGTTGGGTGATCGGCTAACGTTGAAAGCTTCCAGGCCTTCAAGGGTTCGCCCCTGCCTCGCACTGAGACGCTGGCAATGTCAGTGGTGTCACTTTGGGCAAGTAGCTTTTCCGTAAACTGGCCCAGTCCACCCAGCTGAAATTGGGTACCTGGTCGGAAGTGATGGAAATATGGAAGTTACTAGTAACCTTCTAGCGACTAAC
>JAUELE010131706.1:0-14232 GCA_031471655.1 Diodora aspera
GTAATATAATACCGTGCTTTATTTTTCCTATTTTATATACGCAAAGTTTCACACTAATTGAGGCGATAAAGAAGAGGCATTTTCCGTTTTCGTCTAACACTAAAAATAGATTGCGCATTTTATTTGGAGGAATGTAAGCAAATATGGAACTGGCTGGTTAAAAGTCAGCTTATTTTACGTCGTTTTTTTCCTCCTATTGGTGGCTATATCGGCGACGAATGGAACTGGCTAAAACGCAGTTTTATGACGTATCACCGATGGAACTGGCTAACACGGTGATACGCCATAACGGTGACATGCGATTGGACAAAACGGTCACAATTAGACGAAACGGGGATAGATATCTGGTCGCAAACGGTGACACTATTTGGACACAACGGTGATAACAAAAGCTATACAATGCATCGATCATTACACTCAATTGTCCATAGATTTTCGTCAAGTTTGGCGTATCACCTAGTTGGCTTGTCCCCGTTTTAGCTATAACCCATAAAACGATGACGTCACCAAAATGGGAAACATCTAGAATTAATTCTCGAGTCCGAGTAAGTAAACATTTCGACGAATAAAATGTAGTTAGCAGTTTATAATTTCATTAGGATTTCGCCGTTATTTAAATGATATATTGTTGTTGTACTCAGACAGAATTGAACGTTTTTTTCCAGTTTGTTTTCGGTATGGGACATGCAGCTTTGATCATGTCCCTTTAATTAAGTCCCAAAGTTTCCATTCCCTGAAGACAACACTGGCTGTCATGGCTCGATATCAAACTATTGCAGCATGTGGTTTATGTTGGTGTTTGAGGTCCACATATACTGTTCCAAGGATTATCTTAACATCTAACAAACGTAAATTACAAAACGTTAATTGTAGTTGATTTTCAATGATCCAACATCCGGGTACAATGTATATTGGTTCCGTTTCGTCATGCTCTTGGTCGCAAAGAGAAAGGACCATAAACGCTAGCGTTAAACCAATTCGCATGGATTCAACGTAACTGTATTTTTTTACGTTTCTGGAAAATAAGTTCCACTTATTCTAAAGAATTGGACGAGGCCCATTTCTGGTCTATATCTAATTGTGCCTTTCACTACTAGGTATTTTATTGATTTTTTTAAAAATTTTCAGTTGCCTAGGCAAAAATATGTACTGGGACTAAATGTTTTCACAGTATCCGTTTTTGGATAATTACTGTGAAACCATTCAAGATTGTTTATTGAAACGTTGTGTATACTTCAGACTAATAATCTTGCTATGTACTTTTTTTTACTTTTTCGCATATTGTGAAATAAGTTTGACTTTGTCTCAATTGGTTAACGTTCATCAGTTTTCAGACCATAATTTCTAAAACAAATTGCACTTTTCTCTCTAGACTTTGTGTATGCAGGAGGCTTGTGATCTTGTGGCTTAATCTGTTTAGGATTATATTAAATCTTAAACTTTTCAGTTTCCCCGGCCACAGGTTTGACTTCGGCTACTTTCTGTGTATGGATTTCCTTGTCATGTCTCTTGGTCCATTCCTGACCTTTTAATGAAAGTGTATGTGTATTTTGGACTTCCATGGATTTGAATTCGGACTGGATTAAATCTCAAGCTATCTTGGCATTTGGTCCTGCGTTAATGATACATTGTGTTTCCAAACGAGTCATCCTTTTTTTATATGTACTTTTGTAATAAATAATCTGCTAGTTCATTTAAATCATTATCTTTAGCCACATGACGGCGGGTGTTGCCACAGGCGCCAGTGGTGTTACCGAATATGTCAGCTTGCTGTGATTATCACGTGATCAAACTGAAAGTTGATACGTTATTTTAGTTTATGAAACCAAGTAGGCTTGATTGGAGGGTTCATGGATCGAGACACCAAGTGATTTGGTCCAGTGAAACGAGATCACTTGCTGTCGAGATCCCGCGAACCGTCTGTTGCCACACATGCTGAGGGAATTGACCAATCAGCGCTCTCACTGACCAATTATACAAAATAACAATAGTTAATTAATCACTGTTTTGTTGACATCTCACGTTAACAGTTCGTTTTGAAAGCCTAACACATGGACACCTCATTCACATATTCATTAACCCCAGAAGCAAGAAATCAGGAGCATGTGTGAAATAGAGATTACTGAACGAGTGTCTGTTAGATACAGACACGAGTATAGTAATATATTTCTTACACACGTTACCAAAGAGTCATTTTAGGGTTCATTTGGCGTTACAGATGTGCGTCCAGGCAGCATGACCTCGGGTCCTTGACTCCGTGTCACTGGTGTAAACAGCCAATCAGAGGCATCGATTAGCGATCTCTTACATACGTTGAGAGACAGAAAATCTCTCACGGGGTTCCCACCAAGGGCAATGTAAGAAACTGATTTCCCCTTGCCTAAATATATTGCCGGCTTTCACACACGTGACCTTTACAACACTTGCTGTCTACCATTGCTGTTTCCCTGCATGCGTAAACAAAATGAGCATATAGAGCAGTTTTAGACTTTTGTCAAGACCAAGGACTGGAAAACAAAACTAAACTCGACCTACAAATGTCTCACAGAGGTCGGGAAGCGACGGATGACAACCTCTGGATAATATGATAGCAATAAACTATACAAAAATGTATACAAGATATAAATTGGTGATGACCAGGAGGGTCAGGAAATCTTGGGAAGTTGCTGAATGCCGGAGAGCTGATACAAATAAAAGTATCCAGTTTAAAATTGGTGGTGTATCTCATAGTCATACACATTTTGGATTCACTTTGGATACCTCCCTTAAACGCAACATTATTTAGGTGAGACTACATTTTCATTATCAAATTAACAAGAAGAGACCCACTTTAGTGTTTAATCGCCTTGGCTTGACCTGCTTAAACTCTGTCTGAAGCTACACAGACTATTGGGGCTAAATAATAAATGCCATTTACTGAGCAGAACAAATGATTTCATGAAATGTAGCTATCTAGCTACTGTTTGGATTGAATCTTTTTTCTGACATTCTTATTTTTTTTACTCAAAAGACTTTTTAAGTCTATATGAACTACGAGTCTACGTTGTCATGATCAATTTTTAAGGATGAGAACTCCTTTGTCACACTGGTCCGTCTTGGCCTTTTTGGTGGCTGGACAAATTCAGTTTTTCACATAAAATTGGAAAGTACACCAAATACGTAGCTGGACTGAAGTGAAGTTTTAAAGAGATCGTAAATAATTTCACTTTTTGACATTAATAAATAGAGGCATTTTTGGACGTAATGTACACATTTTTTGAATGAACTAGTCCAGTTTGTTAAATTTATCTTTTCGTCTCTGAAAATTATCACACATGTACTTGTTTTACTATTTGAATATTCAATTATGAGAGTGTTATGCTGAGACTTTTTTGACGTACGTAACTATTATTGTGTCACGTCCTGTTGCTAATTGTTTATCTTTTTTGTCATTTTTTTAAAAGTTCGACTTTATGAATGGCATAAACGGTATATTTATTTTGCTTCACTGTACAACGTGTTTGATCACTGAAAGATTGTTAAATCTGGACAAGTAGAATTCTCCTGCTAACAACAAGCCTTTTACTTTTAACTTGAACGAGTGGAGAAAAATAAATAATAAAGCCCTGAGTTTCATCAGTTCACCACACGTAAAAGTGGTCACTCTGACAGTGGTCAGTTTGCGGTCACTGAGGACATTGAAGAAACATGGTTTGAACACATTGCTGTTCTCTCGAACATTATTTCACAACAGGCAGGTCAATCTTTCTTTTACATCAATTTTGTTTTCCACAATAGCATCACAGTAAACGACTCTCATGAACGTGTTCTTCACAACAATAAAATGATAACGTCATTTTTATAAGACTACATCTATATATAATAATATCTGAAGCGAAATGCAGTAAGAGTATATTTGGCATACTTTCATAAAGAAATTGTTGTTTTCCTAACAAAAGTATTCATACTATCTTCAAGAACTTGTTCCCATGTAACGTAATATATAGGCAGCTCAAATGGTATTATTAATTGATTAACATAAATCACTCCTGTAACTGGTGTGGATATAACTATAATATTATATTTTACACTACTTATTATTTTCTTCAACTCGTTTAAAAACTTAATTACTTTTGAACCAATGTATTGGAAAATGACTGACCTCTCGGGTCAGACTAATTGTTTCGTATATTACATGTATATGCAAAACGTCTTCCGCCACGACTGAGTGCTGTAAATTTTAACAACATCTGACAGCTAGCAGAGTCTGCTCTCATTGTGGGCACTTTGGATACATTTTAGTATAACCTCGATAGTATGACTGTCCTGAGAAGGACACATCAATGGGAGATGCCCATTTCTGGGAGGAGTGTGACGTCATCTGAAAGCCGGCAATACCCTATCGCGAAAACATATTATAGTCACTAATTAGGGCCAGAAACTCGGGCTATTAAGGATCGTGTGTTATCAATCACATGGATATTAACCTAACTGCTGCGACAACCATAGCTTCAAATGTGTCAGTATTACTCCTATTCTAATGAGTGACCCTTCAATAGTTGAGCTGAGTATATATGCATGACGATAATGTGGATTTATGCTACAAGCGTATCTGTTTGGTCTAATCTGCAGGCTTTGTATGCAACTGTCAACTAGCTCCAAAGTTCCATTGACATTAACCAGTGACGTCACTTGGTATGATGTCACGTGGAGCGGTAACTCATGATGTCACTCCCACTCCACCTCTTGGTTATCCTTACGGAGCCGAATTAATATTTTGAAAGGGAGGAAAAACAAACAAAAAATCACACAAGTTTCACTTAAATTTACACCCTTAAATTCTTTAAATTACAAAACGTTTAAGACAGTAATGTAGGTGTCCCCCCCTCTCTGATGGTGTCACCAGGCGCGGCCCGCATGCCCCTAGTGACGCTATCAAACACATGTCTATAATGAGGATGACTATGAGCGAATATGACTGGATGAACATATGCTGGATTACAATATACGTGTACTAACATTAAAGTTTGATATTTGAGTGAATACATATTCTCGTCCTGAGCAGGTCTGGATCGAAGCTTGTCTACAGGTGTTTTACTCACTGGGCGTTGGCTTTGGAATGATCGCCACAGCTTCCAGCTATAACAGATTTAAAGAACCTCTGGTTAAGTAAGTATATTAGACAGTTGGATTAAAGGGACACACCAATATGACTACGACAATGCTTTCGTCAATTACCCTGGATACGCTCCTATTCTCGAGGGTTGCTTTGTGTGTATGGAAAGTCCAAATGGTCTAAATATAGACAACCAATGAAATGTCACATAACTATAGAGAGGGATTAGCAAGGGAAGTAACCGAACGTTTCCGAGTTCGAATTACGCCCGGGTCACTGTCGTATTTCCTGGAGAGGGGAGCCCCCTGTAACCACTGTGACGATATCGTCGAAAAAATTGACTGAAAGTCACGTTAAAAAAAAACGAAAAAACACATAACGGTGTTGCTTCGTGGAGTGTTTGGAGATTGATTATATCACAACAGATCCAGTCAACATTGTCACTTTTTCACCTTGCAAAAGACAACAAATCTTTTAAGATCTCGGGGCTTAAAAGACTAAATGAAAACATTCCAAACTTTTCTATAGAATTTTTGAAAATTTTCGTAAACCTTCAGAAACGCACTTGGAAATAATGCATTGAGCTCATACTCAGAAAGCATTCAGAAATCAACAGAACATTCTTCAGTAAACTCTCAGCAAAAGTTTCAGAATGAGGCTGACAATTTCAAGTAGAAACGAGAAAGTGTGTTTCCGCGTAAAAACAGATGTCTCCCCCTTCTTCCATTATTGAAAGTGTCAGTTTAAACACTATTAAAATGCACCAGCTAAAACCACAGATGGCAATATGGGACTCAAATGCAATCTATGTGGCACCAAAATTGTTTAGGGTCTTCATGTATGTGGACATCTAGACTATGTGCCTAAATGACTGTGTACCACGTTATGTCAAAGAATATCAAGTGGTTCAGAACGGTGCTTCAGAAACCAAATGGCCAAAATTTCCACACACTGTTGCCATGAAAATTAAAACCCTAAAAAAGCACAACTAGACTGTGTGTTTCGGAAATGAAAATGACAGTTACCACTCTTTGTTGCCATGGAAACAGAAAATATTATTTTCCGGAAATTAAAACCCTCAAAAGGCACAACTAGGCTGTGTGTTCTGTGTGTTTACAAAGTTTTGTGACAAAATACTGAGCTGTTCCCGAGTTATGCCTTGGAAATGAAAATGACAAAATTTCCACACTTTGTTGCCATGGAAACGGAAGGCACAACTAGTCCATGTGCCCAAAGTGTGTACCAAGTTTTGTGGAAAAGGACCCATCGGTTCCCGAGTTCTGCTTTGGAAATGATGTCTCTGGACCTCAACGCCGACGCTGAAGCCAAAAACAATATGTCTCCCCCTCCTTTGAGGGGGAGACATAAATACATCTGTCTGCATCTACCAGGACAAAGGGAATACAGCTTAACTGGAGGAGGCACACACTTTCATAATAATGCATGATTTACAGTTCAGGTTATTTATTTCACACATATAGCACCACACCTATAATGAGTGAGGCTATTTCAAATTTGGGAGCATGTATCCAACTTTAAAAAGCAAGCTAACAAAAGAATTTAAATTACACAGGAACAGATAACAAATAGTCACCTATGTGGCAATAACTTCAATTGTGAAGACAAAATGACAAGCAGTCTCTCCTGTTGATCAACACTGTCAGATTTTAAGAATTATACAAAGTCAATACACAACAAGCTGGCACACACCAACAAAGAAACTTGAACTGTAATGTTTTGGATCACTTGAGAATGAAATATGTAATGAAGGATAAATAGAAAGGACAGTACATGGAGTATAAGCGCAGGACATCGACAGGTTTGGTCAGTAGATCTATAAAAACATTGAAAATTACTTTGTGCTAAATTTTCTGATCAGTTCCCTGATTTTTCAGCCTAAAATTACCCAGAAATTAAATTGGTTCTGCGAAATTTGTCTTTTATAAATTTTGGTACTCCTAGGGTACCCATAGTAAAGGGGAGCAACCTCGCAAAGCTGGAGAACGGATACTGCCTTTGAAAATACATGATAGCCAAGTCACAAATCAATATACATATTTTACAATTCGTATTATCCACTGCTTCCATAAAGGCTACAGTTCTCTTCAAATCAAAACAAACCTCAACAATCTACCCCGTATGTTGTCCCAAACCCATGTTACAGCCCAGAATGCAATGGTAAGCCACACGTTTCGCTGCCAAGACGGGTACAGAACTACGTACGACCTAAGATTATCAAAGAACAGCAACCTATGAAAGGTGATAACTCATAAACAACTTCAACTCATTTCTCATAATGCTTCACATCCCTCTCAAGATTTTCTGACCCATTATTTACATGGAAATATTCCACAACTCACAAAAACCGATTTGATTCATTTCACAATTGACTTAGCTTACCAAGGGCCGCCATGTCTAGTGAAGTACAAAGGAGTTATGTCACTTAGATGGCCAAGGCATGTCACAAGCTTAAGACACCACCTATATTCGGATCAACAAATTCAAAACAGGCAAATTTCACCAAATCAATATAATGCCTGGTTAATTTTAGGCTGAAAAATCCGGAAATTAAATGATTAGAAAATTTAGCAAAAAGTAATTTTAAATTTTTTTCATAAATCTACTGACCAAACAGTGATTAGAATCCCTGTAAATAAAGGGGTATACCAAACCTGGAGTAGGAGCATGGGACAACCACTCTAACTGCTGTCTGACTTGCTCTCTCTTCCTGGAAAGTAAGCAGGAAATATGTTTACTACAAAATACTACATGAACAGTACATCAGTTTTAAAGGTGAAATTTGAATGTCATATTGGCAAAAAGCATTCGTCTTCAAATACTTTGGAAATGATATACAATACCCCTCTAAAGTGAGGTGACATTTTTATACATTGTAGGAGGACTATTTCTGCAATTATAAAACATAGTAAGATTAAGAACCTTAACCAAGGAGAGGATGGCTGAATAACAACCTGATTGAAAGAGAAGTGAAAGTGCAGCAACTTTATTTTAATTGCTTCTTAGTAATCTTACAACAAACATCCACCATGGTATGTCTGTAAGATCCATAAAGCCACATACAGTTTTCAGGCCTGTGTGCTTTGTTGTAGTTCAAGAAACTGTACATACTGAATATAAACAGCTAAATTTAAGCAAACGTAAATTGTTTTTGTGCCGTAACAAGAGAGAGAGAGAGAATGAGAAAGAGAGAGAGATGGTGTTGCAAGAGCAATATTTTAGCCATAACGCAACACGATGTGCAAGGTGCACACCAAGGAAAAAGATACTTCATAAAAGAGATCAATAGAAAGAAAAGTGAAAGCAAAAGATACCATTTAGTTACCTTGTACGACAAGCATTGGATTACTTGGGCCCTATTCTTTCTAAGTAACAACCTGTTATTCCCTGGAAGCTCCACAGGGTGTCATAACAAGATATTGTTTACCCCAAACAGGCATTCCCCTAATTCTGTTACCAATGAAAATTGTAATTCTAGAAAGCATGAGAGATCTAAACTTACTCCTGATTTTCCTTCAGAAGTTCTTTAGCATTTCCTTCAAGGTTGGCCAATTTTTCTGTAGCGTTATAAAGCTCCCTTGGCCTGGAGGTTCCCCGTGCAGCCATCTGATCAACCTGTTCTTTCAGTACGTGGTGTTGGCTTGTCTGGTTGTCAAGCAGTTTGGCAATATAGTTGTCATACTCTGACTGAAAGTAGAATAGATCAGAGCTGTTGAAATATCACTTGAACTAACTTGTCCCTGGACAAGAAAAATGAAGTTGTTCACTTGTCCTGACAAAATGTTACTTGTCCTAATATTTCCAAATGCAGATTCTACCATTTAGTTCAAATATTTTGAGAACTAGTTCATGAACATTTTCACTTGTCCCTAAACTAAACTAAAAATATCCACTATGGTGGTGTTTTGTACCGGGTTGGACGGGTTGGACAAGTCGGGCATTGTACAAGTAGAACCGAGATCAAGTTTTGCATCGCATGTAGTGAAAACAAGGTACATTTACTTTGTATGTTTTGGAAATAAAATTTTGTTAGGTTAATGTTTGAGTTGACAGACATTGTATCTTAATGTACAAGATGCACAGACAGAAAAACACCATAAAAGATACTGATCCAAGGAAGTGCTAGCAACAATTTCTTGTTCGGGCCCCTGCTGACAAACAAAGGGTTACTATACCATGGGTGTCTGTACTTTCTAAGTGACAGTGCCAATCCCAATTAAACTTTAGAAGAGGTTTCAGAAGTACTCGTATGCTGCATAATCCATGTATTCAGAAATAAGCCTTTATGTACACAGAATGAAAGGGACTAACAGAAGGAACTAGGAAAGCAGGGAAATTAAAACAACTCTTCTCAGGAGTTACTCACCTTGACACAGCGTAATATGTATGCAAATGTTGGGGAATCTTGGATGATGTCTTCAAGAGTGTCACTGTAAACCTGCAGTTTGTGGAAGTTGAGGCCTAAACCTCGTAAATTAAACATGTCAAGTTCCTGAAAAGAAATAAAAACTTGTATGAAACAAGTGACCAAATGATAGACACGCTGGAGCTGTATTTAAATTGCTATACAATAAGACCGTACATGATTTATGAGTGGGTTTGTGTTAGAGAGATGAATGTTCACTTTTGACTATCACCTTTGAGTGAATGTTCACCTTTAAGTGTGTGTTTTTATGTGTTAAAGAGAGATGAATGTTCACCTTTGACTATTAGGGCTGTTGACATATCATTTCGTAACTTGTTCCTGAATGTTTGTTCTTGTCCCAACAAAAACTTACTTGTCCAAATATTTCCAAATGCAGGTTCTACCATTTATTACAATATTTGAGAACTTGATCTTGGAATTTTCCCTTATCCACGGAATACTAAACAAAATATTTCCAATTGTCCAGTGGTGTGTTGTACCAGGTTGGACAAGTTAGGCATTGAATTTCGACAGCCCTGACTTTGTATACCATTTGCAAGTTCGTTAAGAAAATACCCACTGAGTCATCAAAACAACAATTCTGCATTTGCAAATATGGTGACTGGCAATTATGTGTGAAATAATTGATTATCAATCATCTTGCTACATGCAACAATTGGCAAATCTATGTGAAAGCATTGATAATCAATTACCTTCAAGCATTTCAAGTTGTTGATACAGCCCACCCTTGCATACAGTAGGCTACATATGGCACACAAGAAAAACGCAGCAATCTTGCTATAAGCTATAATTAACCATGGATGAGCATTTCTGACTCCACTGAAAGTAAACGCTTGCTTAAGTTATGTATTGTTCTTACCTGCTCCAACTTTCTCTCATGATGCTGCACTGCTTGAACACCAGACAAGATATTCTGTTCACAGGTTTCTTTTGTTCTTAACACAGTTGACTCAAAGTTTTTAATTTTTCGGTACTGATCCAGTTTTGTAATTCCGACACTCTGCATAGGGAGGAAGCTATGTTTGAATTGGAGCTTCCCACTAGCATCCGGAACTAATGATGTCCCTGTGGTGTATGTTGTGATGTCCTCATCCAAAAAACTAACATCATGGCCTCCTTTTTTAAGCGATGGCATCATAACTTCAGTAGGTTCCAGTTCTTCAATTAGTACACCATCACCTTCAAGTTGGGTGTATAAAGATTTGGCTGAAGAGCTGCCTCGACTTGAAGAAGCTTTACCTGATGACCGACGAGAGCTTCTGCTGGTCCTTTTGGAGCTGGAGGAATGACCAGGCCTTTGTCTTGGGATACTTCCACTTGTACCCACGCTGAACTGGTACAAAATTTCTTTCATAGATTGATCTTTCTTGGCTGTTATAACTTTCGGCGCTGGTGGAGTAGTAGTAAACTTAGGAATGGGTGAATCATGTGCACTTTGCCATGGAGTTCGTGAAGATGCAGAGGCAACTTGATGCACATAGGTTTCATTCAAGTGACCCCCTGCATAGTCATGGATATCTTTTTTATGAACTCTTTCAACGTCGTTTAAAATAGTTTTAAGATGTCGACTAGATACAAACTTGTAAGCCATTTCTTCTTTTTCATTTATACCTGCAAATGAGAGACCTGTGTGTTTATTTTCCAATGACATTGTACTCAAAGGCACACATGTGCTGGTATGTGACAGCTTTGTTATAAGTTTGAAAACATGGAGTAACAAGCAATTGACGATTTCTTACTTCACAAAATTTTTAACTCTCAAAAGCTTTTTGCTGAGCAATACATTTCATCATGCCTGTGAATGAATGTGAACTTATTTGGCAGTTAATGACTGTATGAAAGCAAGTGACAATTGTCTCTAGTCTTGGTTGTAATGTGTGAAGAACACACAGATCTATGCCAAAGCCTCTTTGGATACTGTGAACTTAGCAGTGAGGATTCCAAGTGGAAATAAATAAATCTATCACTCAAGTCTTATTTTCTCATTTCAAAGTAACAGATGAAATGATCTGCACTGTGAAATTCTAAAGAAAATAATCAAGCCGAGTTGTGGCCGTATGGGAGAATTGGTCATAAATGTTAGGTACCCTAAACTTGGGGTTTAAGGTAAGGGTTAGTTTAACTTTGTAAAGGGTAAGTTAGGGCTGGTCACGACTAAATGATTTAAGGCTATATGTATGCAAGTACAATTGATTTGTTTTACATCAATATCAGGAGAATAGCGTCAACAGATTGGGTTCCAGTGTCAAAAGAATACCCACAGCGGGTCACCCTAAGAAAATAGATAATGACCCAAATACATGTAGTCGTCTACCTTTGACAATCTAGAAAAGCTTAAAAGTGCTCTTCAGCATCCCAATCAGCAGCATGTCTGTCATTTCTGCTGCCCAAGTTGAAGTCATCATCTCGAACCCAAGATCTTAAATCCAACTTTAAATAAAAACCAGCCATGTGGAAGTTTACAAATGCAGACCAATTAAAGTCCAATTAGGTTCAACACCAGTATGACTATTTAAGCTTGATCATGATGCCTTTCCTCACCCCCAATAAGAAATGTCCTATAGCTCCCACCCCAACCCATCTCTTTAGCTGAACCACTGCTTCGTGGAAAATATGTCCTCAACCCCCAGAGTTTTAGGCTGCATAAATTTGCCAATTAATACACAGAACACCTAGCACAACACATATCTTGTATTTAACTCAATCCTTTGTAGTGCAGGCTCCAGAAGCAAATGATCATATTTTCGAGGGTATGGATAACAACTGAGTATTTCATATATGACGGTCATGTATATTCTAGAATTTAAATCATACCTGTCATTATCTAAATAGTAATATGATCAATAGCAAATATATTTTGTATTAAAATTGTTTCACCAAAGTTAACACGTTTGCCCTATTTTCTTGAACTATGGAAAATGATGAAACTTCTTCATGTTCTTGGCACGTGCATATTATGCTATTTTCCCTAAACAATATTCATTTTATAATGCAAAGTGAGGCCATTGAGCAGGAGTATAGAGTAACTTCTTGCAATTTTGGTCAGTCTCCATCAGGGGTTTACCTAGGGTCACAATTTTGCGAGTCCCCTGGACTCGTAGCCTAAGTATTTACAAGTCCAACCTGAAGTTTTGCAAGTCCCACTCAGTAAACTGATTATATCTATTAAACGACAATTAAACATGGCATTTTAATACTCATTATTGTCTGATAGATTTGTTTAGCCATACAGCGTTCGTGCGAGTTGAGCGAGGAAGACAGACAAATCTATCCCACTGAATCTAGAACTGGTCTGCTACACTGTTTTAGCTGCGCTTGCGCTTCGCCGTTTAGGCTATAGGGTGTCACCAGGGCAGTGTACCAGTCTAATCAAAATGCTGTAAACTGCTATTTATATAGTGCTGAAAACCCAGTAGCAATAATGAAAACCAAAAATTACCACCGATTGTTTAGATGAAATATACCAATCTTTCATACCTCGTAAACTAGATCTAGGTTTATAGGTCTGGGCTCATTGCTGACCTGGAAGACAACACGTGGACCCACTCGCCTTGCAAACAAGACAACAAAGGGTGTCAGTTTGTTGTCCCGAGAGTATTGTCTAGTGATCCATCCTTGCACAGTATTTAGTAGAGTTTGGCAGCATTTTGATTCGCGTACCAGCAGTATCAATCAAACCGGTACTTTTGTTATTGCCATAGGATGCTCTGACCATCAACATTTTGAGTCTGTTGAAATATGTTCCACAGTCTACTAAACACAGAATGTGAAACAATGAACACATTGACGACTCTATGCTGGCTTCTGCCAGTTTCAAGCATGTCAGTAGCTCATAGACGCTACTATGTGCGATGCTGATGCCACAATGCTATTTCATACGCAATTGTTCAGAACTGTATTTTAAGCAAAACCAAAAAGATTGACATAAGTAATTGTCCCCAGAGATTTATCGACCCTTCATGAGAGTGTCAAAATCAGGAATACCACACTACGCATGTATGTGTCGTGACTGCATGTGGCACATGCAGACTATCGGGTGTCAAGTTTTGCAGACATGAATGCTCTTGCACAAGATGTTTCTCTTGAGCACTTTCCTTTTGTCTAGTTTTTTTAGTACTTGGTACATTAACATTTATGGTATTTCATGATCCCCTACTTTATTGAAGAGTGTTACTGTGTACATCTTGACAAGGCAGTCCTCATGTGCTCCCCGATAGGCACTAAACATCAAATAAGTCAAGTTCAGTCATGTTTGATCAAACCTACCTTTTGTGAGTTATGAATGCTGTGCTTTTCATATGAATACAGGAGGAGAGCTAATCTTTACTCTCCTTGATTCACTCTCCTTAACTTCAAATACAAATTACATCCCTCTATGTAATATATAATTATATTATTGTAAATTAAGGAGCGTTATAAATTACATGTCTCGACAAGATTTAAAGTGCGCGAGAGCGATCGTGTTCCTTATATGAAAAGCCCTGTTAATGTTGTCTCCGTTTTGGTGTCACAAAAATGGTCGTCGTGATAATGAAGACATGGCTCGAAATTAGTGGTGCCGCCACACACATGGCACTGTTAAAATCAAAGATGGCACACGTAAATTTTGCAGAGGGTGCCCGACAGGCACAGTCAGTTTAAAAATTTGTAGAACAACTTTTACGTTTCGTGTTTTTGTCAGTTCGAAAGTTGA
>JAUELE010131817.1:0-14229 GCA_031471655.1 Diodora aspera
CCCCCCCCCCCCCCCCCCCCCCCCCCCCCCCCCCCCCCCCCCCCCCCCCCCCCCCCCCCCCCCCCCGAGCCAAGAACATCAGGCTAGGGTCCAAGGGCCACTTTGGTCTCTGAAGCTCGCGGGATCCTAGATAGTCGGAGATGCCTTCTGAACAAGTTCTATAGTGTAATAATTGAAGGTGAGGATGTGTCAGCCCTTACCCAGTAAAAAGTTAGGCCACACATATCAACCAATACTGCAGTGCTGCAAATGTCCCAATGTCGGGCCTCCCCTAAATCTACCACTGGCACTAAAGTAGAATGGGAAAGTTTGCCCAAAAACCTTTCTTAATACATGTCATAATACATGTCATTATTATAAGTATATACTGAAATCTATAAATGATAGCTGGAATCTGCAATCTAATTTATTTCTGTTAACTCATGCAATCTATTTATTTTCACCAGAAATGTCTGCAAACTATTTATTTTTTAAATCTACCACCCCACCAATCAACTAGTCGCTCCCTGACCAGTACAGCGTTTGAGCGTCATTGTAACATTAGAACTTCTGTATGAATCAAACCATTTCTAAAAAAAACCCGTATGAAATGAAAAGGACAATGCAGTATATTCACATCGGTATTAGTTAATAAGAATCACGCAATCGTCACTAGAATCGTGTACATTTACCTGTACGTGAACACACCCTTCTCTCCAACGAGACATGCATGGATACAAAGAGTGGAACTTCACCCCGAATCACGTCTTTAAAAGGCACACAGATAACATGTGTTGCCCAGTACAATCCAAACGTTATGAAAACTGAAAAAATATGTTTAAAATTGTTTCTGAAAAGAAAAGGTACTTTCAAATAAGAGGATGTTGACATTTCGAATCCAAATAAGAGTATGTAACAAATCTGCACTTACTGAATATCATCTGGATTTTCCAAAATAGATTCCAAGTCTGACACGGATCCAGAATCATCACACATGACGAGAGGAAGTCGTGTCCTGTTTGTAGGAGGAGAGTGAAAGATGCTGAGTGAAGACTCGGACTTCCGTCCCCTCCTTGTATAGGTATCCCTGAACCTCGACAACTCATTCTGGAACATATTGTTCTCCACGGGACCAACCGAATTTGGTCTGGGTTTGCCTCGGTTGCTCAAATTTTCCCTCCTCCTTACACACACATTTGTCAAGGAAGATCCTAAAGCACTGTCCGTGCTGAGAAAATCCATTGATGATCCTCCTGGTTGATTGCTGTACCGCAGACTGCGCTGAAGCTGTCTCAGATAATTCATATCACATTGCACTGACACATCCCTTTGCCACGGAAATCTAGCATCAAAACTCTCACCAACAATATCAAAGTCTTTATATCTCGACGACTCGGTCGTGTTGTCGCTTTTACTACGCCGAAGTTGCTTGTATTCACCGCTTGCGTCCTCACTCCTAGCACCTTCAAAAGAATCATACCGTCGACTAGTTTGAGATCCAAAATCAGAAGGCACTGAACGTGGCTGTTTGGAAAGACACGGGGTTCTATCCCTCCTCACAGGTTCCACATGTCGAAGTCCTGGCTTGTCAGCACTGCCCCAGGATTCTGCTCTTGTGACAGACTTCCCAGATGTCTTATCTCCATCGACCGAAGTGCTTTGGTATCCAGGTAAACTTGACAGAGAATAATGTTTCCTCCTACTCGAACTGTCACAGGAAGTTTCCATCTGCTCCCCGTCATGTTGGGAAGTACCAGGAGAGTCCAGGCCCCCATAAGAAGGGCTTTCCCCCGACCATGAGACCCTGTTCAAAACCTTTTTCATCCTAGGTGAATCCGGAGGAGCCAAAGTTCGTTTCCATCGATGTGGAGTACTGTATCTATACGCCTGTCTCTTAGAATTTGAGTCGGATTGAAGTCCCTGTCCACCCCCTTCGTCTGTCAGCTGTTCTGGCGGGTCATCGCCTGGAAAGGAATCAATGAAAAAACATGAAAGTATATAAACATCAAACAGGATGCAAAATAAAAACCTACCCCAAAAGAAAAAAATAATACAAGACAAACAGAGTAAAAAGACATATGTACGGTATGAAATGTTTGTGTTCTGTTGCGTGTAAACATCTTAAGCTGTCCTCAGTACAATGGATATAGGTCTAGTCTATACGTTTATGAATTAGAGCATGTAAAGTGTTTATGAAATACTGAAAACATAAGCAGTGAAATCTGTTTTATATTTTCCAGATACTATACCAGTCAATGTTTATCTCACGTTATAGTTAATATCCACCGTCAATATTTTAGTCATGTTATTAATAGTCCTTCTCGGGGGAGAGATATATGTTATTGTTCAATATGATTTCTGGAATGTCGCTTTTACATGACGGCATCTGTATTGCAAACACATCGATCTTGTCCTCCTAACGAAGATGGATAATTTTGTAAACCAGTTTCTCTTTAGCTGTAATACCAAGATAAATGAGCTTGTGGAGGTTTTGAATTATACGGATTAAGTAATGTCGACACAGCAGTAATCAAATTTCAGGCAAGGTGACAAAAATGTTGACTGCTTTTCTCGCACGTTGTCAGCACATTGGAGACCATCGGTGCAACAGAGGTCACATTCCATGTTTACAGTTTTTAGAAACACGCTAAACAAATTGTAAATAAATGAGCAACGGTTACTTCAGCCTGTCTTCCATTGAAATAAAATCAGACCGCTATTGCATAAATTGGATTTTACAGTTAGGTTTAATGACACGGGCTTAGCTCAAAACTGAGAAAATTGGATTTAGACCACCACTGCAATGAGTGACTCATTTAAACAGTTATAATGTCAGAACATTACCAGCATGTAAAATGTGTCAGAACGACATGGATACTAGAAATAGCCTTTGATGGGTTAGTTAAATATGTCGTTAAGAAGAGTTGTTTCTCAATCAAGTTGTGGTCGCTACCCTGAGAACAGAGTGTTTGTCCTGGCGATCCTCAGGACGGACACATGACCCATCCCGGGACCCTCAAGAACATCACTGTGGCCCTCCTTTTGGTCGCGACCATCGGTTTGGGAACCAAAGCTGGTTTAGAAAAAAGTTGCACCTGATCAAAGATTCGCCGGGCAGGCGATAACATTGCACATGTGTGAGTCGGTTTCTTACAATGACAACAATTGAATGTATCAAATTATCCTGCAATGTTTCTTTTCTTGTAACGATGATCTCCTTGACGAAAGAAAAACAACTACAAGAAATTTCCGCAGTGCATTTTTGTGCGTAACCTTATCCCGAAAGAGAATGTGAGATATTCGACTGCAGACAGAACTGGTTCCAGGTCAGCTGGTGTCTGTTCAGCGGAGAAACCTTTTGTATTTCAGATGCCAAGGCAAGGTTTCAACGCCGACTAAAAGTGTGCTTCGTCACGCTATTGAATCATGAAACAGATGATTGTAGACTTAGATAACCGATCTCACCATAAGTGACCAGGTGTGACCATGGCAGAGACAGGTCTAGTCTGTCGCCCAGACCCTAAAGCATACAGAGATAATGGAGCCTGCTCAAGTCTAGATATTTAGCAAGTCTAGAAATTCTCATCCCTGGGCTATTTTTTGGTTATAGTATTTTAATATTTTTGTAGATTAATATTTCTGGGACTAAATGTTAGTCTAAGACGGGTCAAGCAATCGCAGAAAAGGTTGGGGGCTCCAGCGTGCGAAACAATGCGAGAGGGGGCCACCAGCTTTGAATGAGAATTCGTCTTCTGATATTCAGTTTAAAGAAAATTATGGTTTGCGGGGCTCGGATATACCTCCCTCCTACCCAGGTTCTGCACCTGCATGGTCAGGCCTAGGTCAGGCCATGTGTTAACTGTGGTTGTGACGGTAGTGACTTTATCAACGTTCTGTTCAATGACTGGAATGGTGAGGACTGATTAACACTTCACCATAGGGTGCAGTAATAATGCTTGCACGAATGTTTGAAGCTGCTGCAACAGTACGTTTTATTGGTGTTGCACAGCGTATACATTATTACATGTTTTCGATCCCTGTACAGTTATTCGTTTCAGTTATTCGCTACAGAATTCAATACACAAGATAGATGAAAATATATGATTAATGAGTTGGGATGCACGTTTTGATGTAACTTTGGTGATATTTTCAGATGATAGTACATGTATATGTTTATCTGTATTGTATCATGTTGATTAAGTTATATAATACAATCCATACTTGATAAACAGTGTTGTACCTTATGACCGAGCCGATGAACAGTCCATGCATCTATATTATTAGGTCCCTACTGTTATACTGGCTGAGGACAAGAAAGTCCTAAACTCAGATTGTATACAGTCATGCAATTCTTACTTTGTACATACCGTGATACAACTTTATGGACTTGCAAATCGCAGTATATACAACCGAATAATTATTCTTTCATTTACAGATACTCGAACGAACAGAAAGAAGAAGAAACGAACAGAAAAGTATGTGCCCGTACTCATGAGGGGTATTAGTACATGTATAAGCAACATGAAACAAGGACTAATTTCTCTCGAATCCTCAGCAAGCAACTACTGTCAGGCAGCCAACTTCACAAAGCCGTTTCAAAGTCTTTTGAGGTCTTGCTTGATTGGTAAGTTTAAAAGTCGGTAGAGGAACAACATACTTTATGGATCATAACTTCTCTAATTCTCTGTGGGAATGTTTCAGTGGGCAACCTACTTCAGCTGTGATCTATAACTTGTGTTGTGTCTCTCTTCTGAGGTAATTTAGACATTCAAATAGTTCAATACATGATCTTAAGTACTATTACATGTAGTTAGCGTGCCAATTGTATATATTGAACATGTGTAATGAATAACATTTAAAATGCATCGTCAAGGTTCACAAATGCCTATTCTATGACATTGTTCATGTCGATATATATATTTATGCCCCCTTTCAAATTCTTATCAGTCACTGGTGGGGAATTTTCAATGTTGTTCAGTGTATATCATGAAATTCTGAATGCTAGAAACTGAAAAAACTATAGATTAAAGTTGGATACGTGCTCCTGAACGGGAAAGGGATATGGTGCTATTTGTGTGAAATTAATAATCTAAACTGTAAGTCATACATTGTAGAAGTGTAAGCTAATTAAATTAAATGCAGATGCAGACGAGTTCATTTTCTACTTTCAAATAGGCAGCCTTGTTCCTTCGTTTTCCGAAAGCTGGGATTTATTTGTGAAACGTGTCCGAAGGTTTACGAATATTTTCAAGATTCTGCAGGAAGGGTAGGAAATATTTGTATTTAGTTTATCACCCGGAGGTCCTAATAGAAATTAGAATATTCAAGAGAATGTAAACGTGCTATATCTGTGTTGTATTACTTGATATGTGTACATAATTGCAATTGTATGTATATTTATCATTCCAAATGTTGTTTTTTGAAAAGAAAACACTGAGTTGGACCACGTACCCAACTTTAACGGTTATCTCCCATTCGTTACACATGTCATTTAAATTTGTCACACACCCCAAACGTTTTCCGCATTGTTGCAACTTCTTCTCGAGAATGACTGCATACCAAATCACCAAACTTGGTACTAATGTTCCTCTAGTGATCCTACATAAGTGTTTCGTTGTTCAGTATAGCTCAACATGAAGATAATTATACACAATAAATATAGTGTTCTAATCTCAAAATAAAAAATATCCCGTGGTACATTGTAATTACTAATTTACAATACCATTTTGACATATTATATGTGTAGAACAGAAAAAAAGATCAAGGCATTTCATCTAGGCATGTGGACTCAGGTCAGGGTTGTGGTCCAAGGTACTTTGGAAAAATACCCCTGGGTGTGTTCCCTTTAAATGACTCCTTGTAGTTAGTTTGCAATCATTTCTGTGTGACAAATGGTATGTATTAGTCGGTTGATTCCATTATTTTGAAGGGGGAACAGGCATGAGATTAGCGGCGCATTCACCTGTGACCAATGTTGTTATAAGGTGCATTACAAAATGTCAAATGTAACAAAATGGCGACCACCACTTTAATTATATTCCGGAGCATCTGTCGCTAAAATTGATTCGGCAGAGAATTTTATTGACTGATGCTGGTTACAAGATTTCGCTATCTACTGGCAATAATATTTATCTCGCAGACTACTTTCATAACAGCTGGAAGTACTAGTGTACCGCAGGTTGCGGTCAATGCGGTATGCCTCCTATCATAAACTTGGCTTCTTCTGGTTATTAGCGTAAATGTTATCTTTTAGCCATAATGGCTCGTGTCGACACATTCCACACTGAGTTCATTATATTGATAGAGTATCGAGGAAACTCTAAAAACATGTGAAGAATGCACAAACAAGATAAAATGATAAATCTTATGTCACTGCCGGAAAGATGCTACCGAAAGAACGTCTTACAGCAATATTTCAACTACATGTATATCACTTACACACTGACGAAAACACAACAGAGAGGTGCTTATCCTGGTATGAGTATTACAAGCAACTTAATAAACACAAGGATGATATTTGTCAAGTAGTTTTCAAGTCAGACTGACCTTGATGCCACCTTCCTACTGCTGTAGCAGATATAACACATTAAAGTTAGTAGTCGGATGCGTGTGTGAAACATTTACTCATTGTAATAATGGTTGTCACCCCCTAGTATCGCGTATTTTGGGACATAAAAGATAAGAAATATTTCTATCCTTCAAAAATGTTTTAAAATATCTGGGGGTGATAACCATTATTACCATGAGTATATATTATTATCTCTGACAGCATTACCTTTTGTTCAAGTAAAATATTTACAAGAGGGGCTCTAAACAAAAAGGATGATACGAGATTATGGATGCATATGGATGTTGGGGGTTGCGCTATTTTGTGCAGTATGTGCATGTAATATTAACACTTTTACCTCTAATTTTACTTCCTTTGCAATACATTGTGATATCACGTTTATACGAACATTTTATTAATGTGTATAAATTACATCCCTTTGTACACGGTAACTTGAATATCGTTGGACACGTGATACAATAGTTTCGAAAGTAAAATTTATTTCGTCTTACCATGAGAGCCCTAGGCTAGAGAATATAGTAAAGGTACTTAAATGTCCATAAGTTTCTTTATGAATGTTGGATGGCATATTACACGCTGTGCATCTACTGACTTAGGTAACCCATTATTGGTTGAGCTACCAGATGTAATCTCAATCAGATGCCAGATGTCCTGAAGTATATCACAGGTCAACACAAGTCGATACAAATACAATGCCATTCTATGGTCGCCATTAGGTAAATACTCCGCTAGCCTGACATCAATAAGTGCCCTTGACTTCATGTGGAGCGAGTACGGACTATGAAGTAAAATATTAATTAATACGGGCGACTTCATACACATGGTAACTGTTCTTGTTCTTTAAAAAGAAAACTCTGAGAAGATCGGAAAACACTCTCGAGGGAGGTGATTGTTAAATTATAAATGAAAGTCTAGTCATCCGTAAACAAGTCAATAAGAAAGACACTGATAATTTAACATTTTGGACAAGGAAATTGTTTGTTAGACACAAACACATACATACAATTTCATGGTTTGACATTCTCATTACATTGAATGTGAAGGTGCATGACTGATATGCGTTTTCCCATTGATTGATCAACTTAAGCTTTCTGTTTATAACGCGATCAGCTCGAAGTTAGTATTTTTTTTGACAAGGAATGACAAGACGTACGCAGCATGTTGTTTACATGAATAAAACATGATTGTACCACCAGAGCTGTACAGGTAAAGTACAGAACACAGTGAACCGTTCTAATCAATGAACACCAGATCAGTTGAACGTGTTTGAAATGCATTTACATCTAGCAAGTGCATCCAACCTGCACATTGTCTTTCAGCTCTGATGCGTGAAACATCAGCCCACTGCTTGCTGTCACCAACTCGGAGACATTGTGACGTAAATCATAGCGCCACAATAAAGTTCAATATGCCAGGACGACAGATGGTGTGAAATTGTTTATATCAATCTTCGTGCAGTCTTACTGTGATGCAGAGACGCGGATATATTTTCTGATGAATTATATCCAGGTACTGAAGCATGCGTAATTGGTGAAACATGCTTCAAGAATGATTATTGAATTTGCAGCGTGGGAAGTCATCTGACGGCGTGCATGTGATATAATATTTCTGTGAAATAATATTGTAGCGTTTATATTCAGACTCCGATACCTTGATCACAACTGCTGCTACTGGTATAACTTCTACAACAACAGCAACATCAACTACTACTGTTATTATTATTATTATTATTATTTACATATTAAAAAAGATAGAGCAACAACTACTACTGCTGATGTTGATATTATTATTATTATTATTATTATTTCTGCTATTACTGCCACTGCTACATGAACTTCGCGTATTATTATTACTACTACTACTACTACTACTACTACTACTACTATTGATATTGCTGATACTTCTGCCTATGAAATCACCACAACTATTACAACTACATTATACTTCACTACTAGTTCAACCGTTGCTACTACTGTGGCTGCTGCTTCTACTACAACTACTACAGGGACAACAAAATTATGATAACAACAGCTTACCGATACTTATATTATAATACACCATGATTAATGTAAATGTAAAACAAACAAAATGGTATAAAGGAGGAAGATATCAATAAGGCTAATTACTACATGAATAGACACGTGTTTAAGCATCGATTTTTTTCAGAACGCGCAATGCACGTTATAGTTTTATGCAAAAATGTGATCTTCTTGACAGTGACTTACTTGGACAACACATCCTTGTGAATGTATGGTGAAACTGGGCTAAGAACATTGCTCCTCCGACATAAACCATGCACCTCTACATATCAAGTCCGCAGCTGAGGAAGTAGGGCAGTTTGAAAACACACCATGTAAACGATCATTGTTATTCAAATACATTGCCACCTTTCATTATCCGTTGCCCGGCAACAAGGAGGTAAAATTTACCACAGGTAAAAAAGACTTGAATCAATAAACAAAGACACACGAAGAAGGTGAAGAGACACATTAAAGTGGAGGAATATATCGTTCATTGCTCGGTCAAGAGAGATCTCATTAAATGTTAGTAGTTCTTACCACATGAACGTCCCATTCATCAATAAATCGATAATCGATATATGTGTATCCATCATCTTCTGGCCCAGGTGTGTGTGTAGAAAGGGAAGAGTCAATATTGTGGAACAAGTTAAGAGAACGGTTTTCACATCCACACCTGTCTCTTTTGGCACCTGACGTGTCCAGGTACGACCAGCCTATACTTGGTCTTACGTTTAATCTCATTAAGGTATAGGATCAACCACCACAATACTCTTACGGCGGCGGTTCAAGTGGCTATGGTGGAGTCTGACCGGACTACTTCGTAATGACTCTTTAAGTCTAACTCGCTTCTATTATCACGCGGCTGTAACTCGAGTGAAGGTATGCCTCACCACCCACCTAATAACAATAGACTGAAATTAGTCTGAAATATTTCATTTTATTTTTCTTATATTATGTTCCTTTAAGAGACTAGTTTCTTCAGTCTACAGTTTCATATGCTGTCAGGCATATAGTCTAGACTTGCTTAACTTGAGCTAGACTGACTCTAGGCTCTATAAAAATACATTTCACAGTCATGGGACAGGACAACCTTGCAGGAGACGCATTAAATGACTGAGGTAGCGACCATTTGATTTCATGGGAAAGGGGCTGGAAGATTGTTCTCTTGTAAACGATTATTTTGTGTCTTTTATCTCATGGCATATTATTATGCACATGTTTGGGTTTTTTTTTACCGCAATTACAGGAATAGAACATGTAGTTTAATGGGGAGATAGTAAAATAAATTCGAATGTTTGCGTTTGAAGGCCGCACAAAATATTCATGATGCAAATCATGACTATACACTGCAAAATATAAAAACGATGTATTTATCCCTGCAATCTATGTACCTTTTGATCTTGACTTATGCAGTCTATATTCCAAAATTGTCTACAAACAATTTATTTTCAAAATGATCCCCCACCCTCGTTAATGGTCGCTCCCGAACTACTGCTGTCAGTTTCTCCAGCACTGTTTTATTGGTTCATGCACACGAAGTCGACCTTTAGGATTTTTAGGGGAAAATGAAGGTCGACTTCGTGTGCATTGACTAAATGAGGTATTTAGGAGAACAATACATACATGTACTGTCTGTGTTTTCACAGAAACTTAATCCAGATTATCCGCATGCAGTGGAACGTATCAACGTTGATACATTTAAATACTTTAACGTTATTTGACGCATGATTCATGATAATGTGATGCTATCTAAATCTATTTTGCAACAAAGGCCTAGCTCATGTGTGTCATATGCCCACATTTTTCAAATTCCCCCACGTTTTTAAACTTTGACAGAGTTGACACAACCAATACATAGCTAGCTCTCTTTGCAAGAGATGTGCTTACAATACATGTGTAAACTAATATTGGCAAGGTCTCCCCTTTTCTATACTGCCATACATACAGGATCAGACAGAGAACCTGTTACGTATCTGATATCCTTAAGTAACGTGTGTATGCATGGCTATTATCGGCTCGTGTGAATTGTCTATTGTGCATGGGAAATATTTCAGATAATTTATGCATACATGTACACAATTGCTCATTTGTAACTCATCTGTATGAGTGTTCATCATATGGCATTTCTATCAAATAGCTATACATATAATCATGAAGTAGGTCTCCATGTTCAAGAGTTCAAACATAATCAACATGTATAAAACATATCCATCCCTATTCATCCACTACCGGACCACTCGTTCCTCTTATGAGTTTGTCAAACTGCATGAAATGAACACTCGACTGACTGCAGTCTTTGAAATCTATTTATATTTCTTCGCTTTATGTATTTGTGACAGGGTATAAATGAACTGAACACAACCTCCTCGGCGGAATCAGCTATCCCTAGCCTTATTAAGTCTCTTAATAAAAATACATTACAGGGTCTGTCAGACTATGATTAACACGAACGTATATAAATAGGTAGTTCATAGTTTAAGCATTGATTTTTAAAAAAGGAACAAGAACTCCTGTGTTCCACACTGAGCGAGCGAAATAGGAACAAATGACATCACACTGGTAAACGTTACACCAAAGCACAATCTCTAATACAATGCAACAATCTACACCAACTCGCCTTAAATTGATCCAATATCTTCTACAGGTATATATAGACAGTTCATTGCTCGATGAGCTGACACCCACAAAATGAACCGATCACCTGTGCGTGACTGTCTTTTATGTAACATCGTCCGTCCTTGAGTCACATATTGCAGCGAAACAAACACCAGGACGTAAATAAATCACGTGTATGAAACAAGAAGAATATAACACAAACTGGTGTTTTTGTTTCCTGTTTACAAAAGGAATTGAATTGTGGTATCGATCTGCGGCTTTACGAGAAGTCCATAGACTTTTCATTGCCCCGATCATTTACTGTAATACCCCCGATTTGTTGCAATACAGATAGCCAATACACTGACGATCGAAAGAAAGTATTCCGATTAGGCTAGTTATTGGGAATGATAACAAAGCCAAAACACGCCTGCAAATCTTTTTCACACTACGGAGGTATTTATAAGCATTTTACGAGGTGTCAAACCCGATAGGAGTAATCACCATTAAAATCACCAGAATTGTTCTCGAATAGTATTAGGGATAAATTGGTGATGAAGAAACCATTTCAGTATACGTTTTCATGATCGTCAGTTTAGCAACAGAGAGCGAGAGCGAGAGAGAGAGAGAGAGAGAGAGAGAGAGAGAGAGAGAGAGCTGCATATACATTTAGCTCTAAATATAACACCATTAAATCTATGCTTTCCAGCGTTGAAAAAAGTATACGAACAAGCAACTGGTTCGACACACCTCGAGCCAATGATTAATAGCCAACCGCTTTTCAGACTGTACTATTCAACGTCAAAACCACAACACAAACACAGGATTCAAACTCATACCTGATAAATCAGCTGTTAAACGTTTTCCACACTCATACAAACAGAACGTCCTGTGCTGAACTTCCGCGAATCACTACGTCTAGTTGTCCCCAAAACACATGCTATAACATTAATACGAGAGGTTTATATCCACAGTGTTTTGACAGAAGTGCCCAGAGGGTGTTGTGGTAATTAACAAGGCTTTGTGTATCGACCAGCCAGTACTCCAATATGCGTGTTTGTATCAGAAAATCCGGCTTTTATGTTTTACAAAAGACTTTATATCACGTATTAATTACCCCGCTGTTAACAAAGATATCTGATCGACAGCTATAATATCTGCTTTAAGCGTAAATATGACAAACATCCGCATTTTAGGAGCTAAATAGTTTTTTTCAGAATCATAAAAGCTTTGTTAATTAAACTAATGATTCACTATTAAAGGATAAGAAGATGCAGAGGCAGAGCACACTATTTTGCACCAGCCTCTGTTTAAGAATGTTACGTCACGATCCTCATAATAATGACCGACATGTACATGTATGTATCAAATATCTGGTTAACGTTCAGAACTCAAATATATACATCCGATTTGCCATGCACATATGGTAGACTAAGTATATTGTGCACAAAATGCTGTGCAGAAAACATACGGTATGTGGTTATTACATATATTTGTGTTTTGTCGGCTTACGAATGTACATAATTCATTGAGCAGTTGAGCTCACAGGTCCGACGTCAGACCATGTGGAGAGCAGTCAATACTATTGGTTGATTCCACCCGTAAGGAGGACCTTATTGGCCCTGGCACCGTGCCGGGAATGAAGATGAAGATCACAAGAATAGACCGTAAATCCATGGAGCCAAGATATGAACAAGACTCTTAACCGTTCCCAGAACTATATATATGAGAGCTAGGAATTAGTATGCAACCTAGTAGGCATGACTGCTGGCAATCCTCGTGCCATACAACCAGAGAAACCAAACTGTATTGGCCTGTTGTGTCATTTACAAACTTTCGTCAAATGTTTTGCACGCATTTCTTCATGTCTTCGTTATACTACCTGTGTACGTATATAAATGAATTTTAAAGAGAGAGAAAGAGAGAGAGGCTCAATATAATAAAACTCAAATGCAGAACTATAACAAGAAAAATATGGAAATCACCTTTCACAAATCAGCTGCGTGTACTCCAAGACGCAAGAGTTCTTCGTGAGAAGAGATATGATCAGAATACCATGAACAGTAAATACTTTCTTAATACTTATGGGAAGTTATTACTTGCGGTTAAACTAATCCGGGTACTTGCGATTAGACCAATCCGGTACTTGCGATCAGACGAATCTGGTACTTTAAATCACACTAATACGAAGACCAGCTCTTTACCAATGCGTTTCATCCCAACACAAACAGATCATACATCAAAATACTTGTTGACATGCAAGTGTTCTAAGTAAGGGTATTCAGGACAGTAGCCAGTTTAACCAAGCAAATAGCGCCAGTTGGGTCATTACCTGCACGACAGGTGTATAGTCTTACCTGTGTCTGCACAATACGTTGGGAACTATTTACGAGTCTTGCCGTGTTGAGCCCACCTGAGATCCTTCTATTGCTAAGGAAGAATTTCTTCATGTCCTCTTGACACAGACTGTTGCTCGTACACAAACACTACGCCCTGACATTTTGTTCACCGCGAGGATGACAACAACAGAAACAGAAACCTGTATAATGCGATATCTCAGATCGGAGACGCTAGCACACACGTCTTCAACCTGAAGGACCAGCTGGGTCGCAACACAGACACGCAATGGTATCATTCACCTGTACAAAAAAACACTATATGGAGCACACTGGACTCTGAATGCCACATGTAAGAGAATAGAAATGATAACAGATAACAGTGTGTATGAGACAGAAACGTAGTTAGACAAGGTCATAACATTATAATTACTTCTACTCTGTGCAATGCTTGTTTTGATCACTGACATCAATACGATTTTAACAAAAAGTGTATACAGTCTCCCTGTGTATATCCGTTCAGGGAGATTTTGGCGGTATAACCAGTTTGGCGTTATATCCAGGGAGACATAATCAGGGACTAAGAATCAAGATTGGATAATATAATAATGTTGGGCTAGTAGTATCAATAAGTGAATGTAAACGTCCTGTCGGAATCATTTTCAAATTACGGCTAATTCTTTGGGAAAATAATTGTAAAATGAGAATCTTTCATCAAAAGTTTGATATG